>JAJGOT010000693.1:267500-353422 GCA_022457155.1 Cladopsammia gracilis
CTAGAAAATGCTAAATCATATGCTTTTTTATTGAATAAATGTGGTGAATTTGGAAAATCATTGATTCCTAACACTCTAATATCATTCTCACTACTACTTTCATCTACATCGGACATCAAATATCTAAATTCATCTTTTGAATGGGAAGTAGAAGAGATATGAGACTTATTAACATAATCTTTATATTCTTTTTCAATTTGAAGGACTTCTGAGTCAACATATGTTTTATCAGCTTCATTTGTTTGAAGATTATTAATTGCAGTATCATTCTGATTTATTCTTGTGTTGTTATCACTAGTTTTTGTGTCAACATATCTTTTATTTACACCTTGATCATCTATTGTTGGATCTTTCACATTATAAATAGTATTATTTCCCATATCTAAACTAGTTTCCATTGCAAACGATTCTTTACGAGATAAGAAAATATTCTTAACATCATCATAAGATACAAGATTGTTATAATTTACTCCTAAATCATGATAAGTCTGTTGTTTTGATTGTTTAATATTATAAAGTTCTTTTAAATCAATATCTAAATTAATATCACCAGTATGAGCAATTCCAGATATTTTTGAGTTAAGATTTTTTATTTCATCATCAACATATTTTTTTATTAGTAGCATCACTTGTTAATGGATCTTTTAATGAAATAATACTATTTAAAGCCATATTTATATCACTTTACATTACATTACTTTCTTTCCTATTTAAAAATATATTATTAGCATCATTAAAAAAAGTAAATTAAATTGAGTATTTTTTAAATCTTGATATGATTGTGGTTTTGATTTTATAACATTAAAAAGATTTTTCATATCAATATCTTTAGTAACTTCATGAGTATGAGCAGGAACATTAGGATGATAGGGTTAAAGTTATCATATTCACAGCTGAAAGATCATTGTTTTCATCTGTATCCAAATCAGTAATTAGTTTTCTATCCATTTTAATTTCACCAGGAAGAATTAAATTATTTCCTCTTAAATCAAGATCTCCAGTCATATGAGTTGAACCATCTAATTTTAAAAAGTGTGTTTCAGCAGTACCATAATAAATAGCATCCTTTAAATTTACTGGATTGGCTACATTTACCAATCTTTTGTTTTCAATATCATAATCACCTGAAGATGTTAATTTAAAACCGACACCTTGCAATCCTTGTTTTCCTTTATATTGAGTTGTTTTATAACTGCTAGATTCTGATAATAATCCATTTGAATAACTCATTTTTTATTTAAATATTATATATTTTCATTAAAATTGTTTGACATTTCTTTCCTTGGTTTATCAATATACAGAAAAGAATATGGTTCTTTAGTAGCTATTCTATATTTTTTTATCAACATTATTTTCACTACATATCATAGAAATTTCTTTATTACTTGGAAATTCATATAAACAAAAATGAGAACAATTCAGACGTATATCTTTTGGTGTTTTGTAATAACTTTGTGAAAGATAAATAACACTACAATTTTTATGTCTACCACTAATAAAATAATCAATCAATGGTTTTTTATTCTTTTCACAAACAAAATCATCAAATACAATTACTTTTTGATTATCATCAGTTAATTCAGAATCTGGTATAATTTCATTGTTACTAGGTTCTATAACATTGTAACGTGTTTCTTTATTAATTGATTTAAATTTTCTTAATAAATACTGATATTTTGATTGTTCTAAATTTTTCGCATATAAATACACCTTATCGTAATACAATAATCAAAGAATCATATCTATTAAAACATTTGTTTTTCCAGAACCTGAAGGACCACAGATAAGCATTCTGAAATTTTTATCTGGCATGAAAGGATGTAATTGCTTGTAATTCGTAATTATGTCATCATCTAGATCATAATTTGGAATTTTCATTTTTATTGTAGATAATATATAATTATAATAAAAAATTAGTTTATTAAAGTGGAAAGAACTTGCAAAACAAAAATCTGAGTTGGGAAATAAAATTAATTTTGTTCATGATAGAATAACAAAGAAAAAAATAGGTGAAAAAACAAGTGAATTGAGTTATGAAAAAATCTTGAAACCTATAACATCAAAATTAGATGATGTAAATGTTAGTAATTTAGTACCAACAAGAAAAAATAAAGTACCAAAGCAGAAAATGATTGGTAAAAAACAGACATTGATTATTATTCAGAAGTAGATCCATATGAAGAAATGGATATAGAAGGTTTAATTGGTGATGATGAAGTTGAAGAAGATGAACAAATACCAGAAGATTTTGGTGAAGAAGTTTTTCCAGAACAAGAAAAACAAATACCTGAAGATTCTCCACCAGCATATTCACCAGGTAAATATATGAAAATAAGACATGAAAGAGCTCTAGAAGAAAAAGAAATATTTAAAAAATATGGTTTACCTATTATTGAAGAATATAGTGAATCAGGAGAAGAAATACTTAAAATATACGATAAAAAGGTAAAAGAATTAGGAAATAAAAAAAGAAGTTTAACAAATCAAATAAAAAAATGGAAGATTCTCCTGAAAAAGAAGAACTTGAAAAACAAAGAAAATTACTAGATAAAGATAGTTCCACAATTACAAGAAGAAGAGATATATTAAAAAAAATGGTACTAGAAATTGCAACCTTTTTTACATACCTCCCTGTAGAACTAATATTCGAAACTTCTCAATTCGGTTTCAAGGACCTAAGTTTTTCAACTCGTTAAGTCATGAAATTCAAAACAGTGAAAGCATCCGTTTGTTTTGCAAAAGACTTAAAAAATTCCTTCTTTCTTAGTTCTTAGTCAAAAATACTCTTTGTTGAGCTACATACTTCTTCTTTGCTTTTCTTTTCTTTTCTTTTCTTTTTAAAATAATACATTTTATATTTCATGCTGTCCTCATAATTCGTATGATTATTCTATATTGTCAGGAAGCCTATAGTGCATAAGCCCCCGGCTTCTATATAGGCTTCCTTGTCACTACCACATTAAACATTTTGTAGTCTATCGTCTTTTAAGTTATTATAAATTTCTAGAGTGTTGTATTATTATTATAACTGTTATTATTATTATTATTATCATTATTATTATTATTATTATATATACATGTATATGTTTTTTTTTAATGTGGTTAATGGCAAAATAAATAAAATGGAAATGGAAATGGAAATGGTAAAGGACTTGGAAGAAAAAGAGGTGGAAATGTAACATTTTTCAACGATCCTAAAGAACTTCTCAAAAAACTTGAATTAATTATAGGTGAAATTTTAGCTGGTAATACAAATATTGAAATGTACAATACTGGAATTGCAATATTTAGATGTACTTTTGAAATCATCATTAATCAGTAAATCTCAGCATGAAAAGATTTATAAAAAATATTTTAAAAATTATTTTTTTAAATATAACATTAATATAAAATGGATAGAGAAATAGTATTATCATCATATTCTGTTAAAACAGAAAACAACAACAAACCTGAAAATTTCACAACAAAATTTAGTAAACCAATTGTTTTGGATAGTAATGCACAATATGTTATTGGACTTAACCGAGTTATTTACATGAGATTTACTTGGTTTAATATTAATGCTGGATACAGTAATCAATTAATCAAATACAGCACTGATAATGGTAGAACTTTTCATGATATTAGTTTTCCAGGTGGGGTTTGGAATTATCAAGATATTAATAATCATGTTTAATGGTATTGATGCTGGAAGAGTTGTTGTTAACAGGTTTTTACTTTGGGTACCAAAATTAACACCAAAAGATTCCTTATATGATAAATTTGTCAGTTCATTTTTGAAAGAAACAAAATGGAAATATTTAAGGGAAATATATAAACTTTACGCTAACACTAAACTTTAGTGCATAATTTAGTGAAAACTTTATTCTGAAAATCATTAAATATTAAACACAGTCAAAACAATCTGTCAGAAGGACTGCATAAAAAAACCCCTTTGATAATGAGATGTGAATCTTAGGGGAATCTTACATATACTTTTTCTGTGTAATAAGATGAGAATCTTAACAGGAATCTTACATATACTTTTTCTGTGTTTTATATTTTTCTATTTAACTCTTGTTTTTCTTTGATTACTCTTTTGATTACATAATATGAGGGGAAACTTCAACTTATATTAAGCGAATGAGGAGGCGAATTTGGTTGCTACGGGGGAAATTTGTGAGGAGGGATGGGGGTGGCAAAACTACTTATATTCAATCTATCTTGACTAGATAGCCCTTTTACTTAGTTAATCTTTCTATTTTTTGTATTCACAGTATTTTAGTAGCAATGACTTGTATGGCATTACAATGGCGATTTTCTTATCAATCGAAATTTGGGAAAGATGTACCAATTGAAGGTTAAAATATTTACTATCTTTATTTATTGATATTTAAACAGAACTAAAATATATTGCAACGATTTTCATTTGGGATTTAAACTGATTTACTGGCAATGTTTTTAAACAGCCAATTTATATGTGCAGTGTACGTGTGAATGTAAAGTATGAGACAAAAAAAGAACTTTGTGCGTGTCAATAAGTTCTGTAAAAAGACTTAGAAAAGGAATGTTTTATCTAAACACTTCACTAAGGTAGACTATTGCAAAAAAGGCAAATGAAAATATTTTGTCGCTTTTTTCGTTGACACAAAAATTGTGTACCTTCGGGCCGAATGGTGTCTCTTGTAGGAATAGAGCTAGTGATTAGGTTTCGTTTCCTTTTATAGCCAATTGAAAATGCGAGCTTTTTTAAAACATCTCGGCTTAAGAGGCCTTGGTAAAGCGACAAGCGACATGGCCCCGAAAACTGCCGACACAAGACGCTCTGAACAGCGACAAGCGACTCGATTCCGCTTCAAAAATACGACAAATTACGACAGCGACACAATAAACACTGAAAATAAACAGGGACTTCAGAAAATTGTACAATTTACCAATAAAAGTTAAACATTATTGACCATATCGTTCATATCAACACGCAACGGCCGACGGTCTGTTTTAATGATCTATTTATTTGTTATTGAAACGTCTACCAACCTCGTTCCCAAGGCCCGTCTCTTCCTCTCTCTTGGACGTGCAGTTGAGTAGACCCTAGACTCCTGGTATACATACATATCGGTGACCTTTGATTTTTGGCTAGACTTTTTAAAGTCCGTTTTTCGGTTTCGGTGGTCGGGTGGAGAACGGACTTTTCTCGCCTGCAGCGCGCCATTTTTAACCGACCTGTTTTTACGATAACATTTAGAACAAAAGGCCTGTTATATCTTTATTTTGATCTGAAAGAAAAAAATCCCTCAGGAACGTTCTTAGGGTGGACTTATTCTTAAAGCTAGGCTAAAATGCTTTTAGCGACGAGCAGGATTTGTGGGCTGTCTGCTTTTATAACAATTCATTGTATCTAGTTATTTGAGCCGCATTTGAGAACTGTTTATTTTACCAGCCGGATGCGTGAACCATTACGTCACACTTACATTTTCGCGCCAACAATATGCAAATTAAATTCGATATTGTGCAGACGAAACAAGTCGACTCGCGACTTCGTCGCGCTCTCGTGGGCTTCGCAGTCCACTTGTGGCAAGTCTAATTTTTGGCGCTCATTTATTTCAAAGTCATTCATCGTGTTCTGAATTCTGGTGATCTTATATGGTCAAATAAAGGTTAATAAGTAACTCTTCCCGTTTCAAAAGTGGGTTGGGTGATTAGGTTTGGGTAAGAATTTTTTCCTCCAAACTTTTGGCGGTGGAATTTTTTTTCCTGACATGCAATGGTGTCGAATTTTTTTTCAGAGTTATAGCCATGCAAGATTTTTTTTAAATACAATTTTTTCTTCAAAATCAAGGATGTGTGGACATAAGTTTAACATAACTGCTTGCCTATAGGAAAACCGCATTTAACACTTAAATGTCGGACTGCTCTGCGTAAAATGCCATTGAAATTAACATTATTAGAATTTTTGTTATTTGGCTTTTAATACCAAGATTATAAATGTACCAATACTGACCTTTAAACTTTCTCCATTTTCTATATCTCATTTAAGGTTAACTTTTTGACATTTGGCATAAATGTACACTGTATGGAGAACCCATCCCCCTTGCTGTATGTTCAGATGGTTATTTCCCTGAGAGATTGGTGCTTTTTTTTTCTTGAAATAGGTTACAAAGTAGTGACAGGCCTGCACGACTCCCGCTGTTCGCCAATGTGATGTTCTCTCCTTTAGAGTTTCGCTATAACGAGTGTCTTAAAGCGATTTCCCTCTTTTATAGGAGATAATGGGAGGCTCTTTATATATCTCCCTGCGCAACAGTTGGTTCTGTATGAAATGCCATTTATCCATAAGGATTTTCTTTAAATTGGACACCGCTGGTGATATTGTGTGACAAAAGGTAGAATTTTCTTGTATCCTTTTTCCTTCTGTCGAAGGGCCGACTTTCTCTCTTCGAATTTCATTTCTGAGAGGACTTTATGAACCAGAGTATATGGATACCCTCTCAAATGTAGGCGTGATTTCAATTTTCTTATATTCTCTTCAAACGTTATTTTGCGTACGTCGAGGATAGACGTTTCTTTAAACCTATCACCTTTGTCGACGCACGTATCCAGGCAAGAAAATAGTTAAATTTCTTTCTCTAAGATTTCAGTCGTAAATGTAATGGTTTTGGTGATATCTGTTAGCCTGTTCAATGAACCCATTTATTTCCTCTATGCTGGTGTTCCACAAAGGGAACACGTCATCGATATATCTTAATTCAGGGACCGCGTAGCATATTTTGTATTAGGCTGTTTTAGCAACAGGACGGGACTTCAAATGAGGACGTCGCGCTCGGTTAAAGGGACTGGAAACTAGCAGTTTTGGGGCGTCCTCATTTTGTCAAGTAGTGTTGAGGACGTGAGATCAGCCATTTTGCCGTCGGCGAGAGAACGTCGAAGAAAAAGCTAGGTAAGAGGCTTTAAATTAACTTCCTAACGAATAATTTCGATTTGTTTAGCTTACATGATCTCGGGGAAGTCTAACAGTAGTATTTTTCTCGGTTTTGTTCGTTTAAAATCGCCAAAACATTTTATCACAACAAAGCATATTTTTCGGTGCTCCAGTGAAGCATACAGTGTACAAGTGTTTCCTCGCCGTGAATATTTTAGCAGGCTTTTATGCTAATGAATTGCACTACATTTCGTATTTCAGGTTGGAAATGGCTGATGCACATAAGAAGTAAGACTTAAGTAAATTCGAATTTTAAAATGTTTATTCTTAACTTGGAGAACCAGTTACAACTTTTTAAGCTTACTGCTCGTTACTAGAAATCTTAAATTTTTTAAGCTTATCGAACTGAAGTTTGTTACATAAGTACCGTATATAGAATATGGCTTTGGATCTGAAAGCCTTAAATATGATGCACATAGCTGGAAAAGATGGGTCTACTTGAAAAGCAACTCCAAATGCAGATAGAAAGTCAACAGCAACAACAGCAGCAACAGAACATGATACAACAGCAACTCATGGCCATGATGCAGCAGCAGCAACAGCAAATGCAGTTTATGTTTGGACAAGTCTTTAAAGACAAGCAGTGATATTGTTTGGTGAAACTGTTTTTTAATCTGTAACTTTTGATCAATACATTCCATGTTTCAGTCCCTTTAATTGTCAGGCGGCTGTTATGTAAATTTAAAAAGTTAATTAATTAACGAGGTTGTTGTTATGAAATGCATATTGTATTGCTCAGTTACTATTCCGTGTAGGTTACCAGAAATAGTCTTGGAGACTAGGAGGATCAAAATTGAAATATTCAGACACAATATTTCCATAGATGCATGTATGGACATTCTGGAGAATACCACAAACTAGGTATATTTTCCCCACTGGACTTAGGCCAATTTTAAGTTGCTTTTTAAAGTCAACAAACTTGTAATAGTTTTGAATGTTTCCGAATATCCACTCTAGAGATGTCCTGACTTCACTCATCGTTTCATTGAATCTCTGCATTTGAGGCGTCAAATGTGCATCTTTAAATGGAGCTTGTAAATGAATTCCTAGGGGATAAGCTGGGTCCCCATACAAGCATAATGGCTGACCATGATCCCAAGCAACCCTTTGCAGTTCCCTTAACATTCCTGATTCGTGTAGCATCGTGCTATTGTGTCTTCGTCCTTTAAATGGCCCAGCTAAATTAGCGATAAGGCCATTTGGGGTCACAATGCTTTGAAATTTTATAGCATGGACACGTTTGTGTCCATTGTACACTACGCGTTGATTGTTTTGAGGCCTTAGTATTCTGCAAAGAGTCCCATCAACAAAACCAAAACAGTTATGCAATGGAGCCCCTCGATTGTGAATGCTTGCTGCATAGCGCCGCAGTATTTGAGGCTGAAGAAATGGCTGATTCCAAGACTCAAGAGGCCTTAGGTGATGTGTGGTGTATACGTTATTCAATACTGTGTTGAAAATAAGGCACAATTCCGTCGGATTTCTGCCAAAGCGCGGAACCATGTCAGTGTACCTGCATGGAAAAGCGAGCCGTTTTAAAAGAATGCACAAGCCTTCAAGTTTAGAACATACTGTTCTCTGTGAACAAATGAACGTGTCTGGTAAACCTAAAACTTCCAATAACGAGTAGATGTCAGCTTTGTTGAATCTTAATTCTGTTCTGCACTCGGCATCATCCCAGTTATCGAAGTCAAATTTCTCAAATTTCCAGTAGGGAAACAATTCCCTGGACTTGTTTTCCTCGTATAATACACTAAATTCCACGGTGTCGATAACATTGGCTTGATATGCAAAAAGTAATGCCTCTCTAACGCTTCGAAGACCTCCGTTCGCCATGATGAAAACAAGACCAACATCCGCGTCTTGGATTTCCCGCGCTTTTCACTGCGCGCGTTCTGCCCCAGTACTCCTGTCCTCATACGCGGTCAAATGACGCGTTCTCTGGCCATCGCGTCCTGTTGCTAAAACAGTCTATTGGTGGGGCTAGCTCGCGGATAGAATGAGCTCAACGAGCGCCGAACGCGCGAGCTTATCTAGGGGGTCCGGGGTTGTGCTTCCCCGGAAATTTTTAAAATTTAGAGCTTCTATAATCACCGGAAACGTGTTTATTTCTATCAATCCTAAGAAAATTTTGTCAAATTTTTATCACCATTCTGTTAGTTTTTTTTTGCACAAAAACGTACATTTAAAACATAATTATAATATGGTATGGCGTTCATTCAAAGTGAAAAAAGCTTAATATTAAAGCCAGTCCTTAATTTATGTTCTTTTACGATTTAAAGTGGATTTCACCAAACAGAACAACTTATCAAGAAAAAAGAAATGTCGTAAAAGTTCTCGCATTGGACCTATTTCGGGTTCATGATATGCTAGTCCAGTTAGTGGGCTATATGAAGGAGGTCAGCGTCAGTAAATGTTCCAATGTTACGTTTGCGGCTATCATTTCGACTGACAAATTCGCTAGCCACATCAATTAACAAGTCGCCAGTGTCAGTTCTTGTCTTGTGCGTATTTAAGATCCACTTATGTCCAGAAATGCACGTAACTCGAACCTTGGGCACTTCATATTGCACACAATTATTTGTAATTGCCATATGACTTCATGTTTGACAGAATTGCTTGTTAAGATTGCAACATTGTTTAATCTCTGTTGGGTCATCTTTGCTAGCATTCCGTTTGCAACGCCAATTGCCCATCCACGGATGGAAACGAAACTACGGTCGCTAACTTCTGATCGTCTAAACTCAATTGTCAAAGAACATACTGATATAAAAAAAAAAACGCGAACGCTTAGAGACATGTTGAATTTGATTGAAATGGATGCGATTACAAAACACGTGGCACTACAGAAACATGGGACAACAGAAAATTAGACTGCTAGCTGTCCCTTTTCCTCGGTTCGCATAACCTTCGCTCGCTCGCCGCTCGGATGATCACCGATCGCGTATTTCCTCGCCCGCTCGACTATCCAGAGAGGGACTGCTAGCAGTCTAACAGGAAATTCGCATAATGCTTAATGGGTACAGTAGCCATTAATCATTATGCGAATTTCCTGTTGTCCCATTTTATCAGTGTTATGAAACAATAGTTGCGTTATACATGTAACTGTTTACTTAAGACAGTTGTGTCATAGTCGGCATTGTTGTGGTCATTGTAAATGTTGTTGAGCGAACCAAAAAAACACTTTGGGTTTGCTTTTTACACAAAGATTAGAAATACTTTTTGAAATGCAAAAAAGATAAAATTCCCGGCAAAATTATTGGTGGGGCTATAACCCACCCAGCCCCACAGCTCCGCGGTCGCCCTTAAGATTTCGGTCTCAACCGCTGCCATGAAAATGTTGGCAAAAGCCACTGAATTTTTGTTTTCATAGGGGTGCCATGTGGAAAATGCGGTAAAATGTTAGTCATTTGACTATACTTTGATTTACAAAGTGTATATAAGGTGCCAAACAAATTTCAATGCATTGGCATGGAAAGACCATGTAGGAATTTTTTCCCCCGAGGTATTTCCTTGCAAGATATTTTTTTCCTCAAAATGAGTCTGCAGGATATTTTTTCTGAAATCACCTAGCCTCCCCCCCCGCTCCCGCCCCTCAAAAGTCAAATGGTCGGCCCCTTACGAAAGACATCAGAGCTGTCAAAGCCAGGCAGACACTGAAAATCAATTCTCACTATCTTTTGCCGTTTCTCGCGTGGGATGATTTTCACGCGTGCTCGCGTTTCGCTCGTCCTACTATCCCTGAGGGAAAAGGAGGGACTACTTGCAGTCTACTAAGTCTCAAGCTGTTGCAGTGCTATATTTTTCTGACTTTTCTGTCTTTTCGCGACAAAATTATCAACAAAAACAAAGGATATTTATTCAACAAATAAATGATTTTATGCACTGTAGCAGTGAATCTGTTCTGCGGCTTCCGGTCAGGTGGTGGTAAGGAGATACCCTTACTAGTCACACTATATCAAGGCGCGGATGGTTCATTTGGTCCTCTTTGGCCTAGAACATCCAACTGAGTACTGTGCTACGTCCATCATTCAAGGGAATCTCTCTATTCCCAGCAAACAGAGCGCAACCAAGGCAACAATACGAGCAGTTTAATAAAATTAATTACTAAGGCAATGGGGCATAAAGAAACTTTAGGTAACTTAGACGTTCGCGTGATCGCTAAGAGAAAATAAAAAAAATCATCAAATGATAACATGACATGACAGTTCAAAGCCATCCATTTAATAAATTCCCTTCAAAAACCGCGACAAAACTATCAAAGTCAAAGTCGAAACTAAAGTACAGAATACTTTGGCAAAGTTCTCCATTGTTTGATTATTTGTCTAGTTTTAAAATTAGACACCATGCACCTCTTCAGAACCTCTAATGTCATTGGACCTGGGTATAACGAGTCCATTGTTCTGTTGCTTGTTCTATTGTTTTCTCAGAGGCGTTTCCAGACTTACATGTCGCCTCTTTAAAACTGACGCTAATCCTGGATTAGCTTAATCGTGCTTTGAACAGTCCGGCCCAGGAAACTATAATTTTGTAGAGTAATTTTATAATTTTGTAAAATAGTAACCGACATATCACATAAACCAATTAAAGCGCTTTTAAATTGAATGTTGCGAAATCAAGACCAAAACTAAAACCAAAAGATGTCCCTCTGGTCAATCATACGATCAGACAATTGAATGACATTCCAATGAACCAATTAGGAAGGAAATACATTGATCCAACGTCAAGTGTGAAAAAAATTCGAGCGAGCAAGAGCACTGTTTTGATTGGATAAGTAGTGGCAGTCTCAGTATCTATTAGTTTTAATGTATTATATTTATCTTATTTGCGGACAGAGGCTTATTTGTACCATGTACTATTCAGTGTTAACACTCTTTAAATAATGATTAATCTATTGCACTGATTCATTGATTCATAGTATGTTTCAAGACTCAAGCAACGGCGATTTACTTTCAACACTAAATTGAAAACCGCTGTATGAACAGCTATGTTGAAGTGATAGTTACTAAATCGATGACAACGAAAAATGGATTAAAACAAAGAGAATGTGGAATGCCTATTATGATACAACCAATTGCAAAGACATTGTCGGGTATGGCGGCAAAATTGCCGGCTGGGTAACCCGCCATGTTATGAGTGTTTACCTTTACAGCAAGTCCTTGGACAGTAATATTCCATTGACGCCACCCAGTCTTCGTTATCACAGTATGATTTGTATTCCTCACAGTATGCGAGTTTGTTATCATTACATTCTACAATAACATCTATAAAGAAAATACAATCGATCAGTGAAATCCAAGTAAGTAAAGGGACTATAAAGTCAACAAAAACAAGAGTAGTATGCTGAGGGACTATAAACAAGAGTAGTATGCTGAGGGATTATAAACCAAGCTCATAATAGAAATGCCTACGATTTATGTTGGAAGCAAGACGTTTTTATTTCCTTTATAAGATACCGTGGGTGATGCTCCACGCTCGAGCGTGTGCGCTTATAAAAAAAATTATTAAAACGTTTGTGAATAGACTTAAATTGCTTATGTTTTAACTGTAACGATTTAGTTCTACTGGCCGTTTTCTGCAACACTTTCAATGTCTATTGTGGATTGTGCCGATCAAGACAAAGAACGCAAAGAGAACCATGAAACAAAAAAAAAATTAAATGAAAATTGCGCTACATTTATTCTTATTTATAAAGTTTGTTGGGTTTATATTATCCATACTTGAGGAGTTAGGGGTTTAAGGGTACAGAGATACCTAACCGAGCCAGCCCGGGTTTATCTACCAGGCCAGGAGATTAGGTAATAAGCTCTTGACTAGGCCCCTATATATCTACATTTTTTAAATGGAAATAAAGGATCAAGGTAGAATTTTAAGACCTTACCACAGACTTCACAAGTCTTTGGACAGTTTTTCTTCAGGTAATCCTTATAATCGGCGTGTTTACAGTAATCTTTATATGAATCACAGTATCCAATTGCGTCCTCACAAGCTAAAGAAAACATTATTAGAAATACGCGTTTAATTGTTCGTGTAGAGCGATTTTCAATTGAGTGGCAAAACTAAAACCAATCGTGACTTGCCTGCACGCGTTTTCCCGCGCTTGGTGCTGGCTACATGTATTTGCTTTGAGTCCTGATTGGCTCATTGGATTGTCTGCGTCTGTTGTGATTGGTCAGAGTAATTGCTTTGGTTTTGGTTTTACCACACTCAATTGAAAACCGCTATAATGTACCGTAATGAAATACAATGTAATAAAATGCAATATAATACAAATAACATTGGAGGTATCACACTAAGACTTCCAAGCACATCCTAAGTGCGCTTGAAACCTACTTAATGGGTATTGTAACCATGGAAACGTGTCTATTTCAAAGGAGCCGAAGGACCCCGCAAAGTATGATCTGCACCACACTCTTGAGAATTGATGGGAAAACGGAAGCCAACAAAAGGCATTGATAGTGATTGACATGTTACGCTTCAAGTAATACGCTGTCTCGTCAGGTGTAAAGCTCAATTTTCTGATGTGCTACTTGAGAATCTCAAGTGCGCTTGAGTCCAGCTCTTGCTTAAAATATACTTAGCTAGTAGAGTGAAAGCAACAAGTATTTTGGTAGATAATAGGCCGCTTCTCACTAGGGCTCTTAAGTGCACTTGTTAGTGTGAACTCCTTTCTGAGAGCGTTTTCTAAGTCTGACTTACGTTTAAATAGAAGCACTCATCATCTGATCTATTTACACGTTTAAATATCCTTGTAAAATATATCAAAGAGGTAAAAATTAATATCAGCTGAATGAAATTAAAATGTTTAATAATTTGCAGTAGTTCGTTTTCTATTTTATCAAAAACATCTTTTTGAATGGCACGTGCTGTTGGTTTGTGCAGAATCACCAAGTGTAGCTCGCGTACTTGGAGTGTGAACGTTTTAATGACCCCATTTTTTGGTTTCTTTGCTGAACTAGCGATAAGCGTAAAACAAAAGGATCCAAGTGCACTTGAAAGTAAGATCTTCCCCTCACTTGAAAGCTCACTTGACCAATGACAGTACAGTCTTGCAGCTACAAACACGTGAGCGCGCAACTTTGAATTCCGGCACAGGGAACGAGCTCTCTGCGTTTTGGTTTATGATTCTGGGGTCACGTGCGACTTCAATAAGACTCTCAAGTTTTACTTTAGCTGTTGTATTTAATGGCTTATTTCAAGCCGACTTAGGGAAAAAATTCTATGTTGAGAAGAAGGTTGTAGTCTAATTCTCCACGGGAAATTGACTGAGAGAGCCTTTTCCTGGGAAGGGATTTTGCAATTTACACGTTGCCTCAGAGTCGGGAATTTGACATGGCCACATCTAGGAAGACCGAGAGAAACTGGAAATAAGTCATCTGCCATCTTGGTAATAGAGTCTTTAACCTACGGTTGAAACCTGCGGTGACTACGGACTACGGACGAAAAGAAAATTAGGACTGGGACGAAACACATTTGCTCTTGCTTGCTGCCGTCGCAAGTTCACGACGGTTCGTCGTAGGTAAATTCACGTAGTGTGATTAAGCAAAAAGACTTTTTCTCCGTTTATAATTCATCTGTTGAATTCGGAAATCATTCGTGCAAGCAAGAGTCATCAATACTAGCATATCTGAAACGTTTGGTGTAATCTCGAGCACGGGAAGAAAAATTAGGGGGGATGGTAGGGGATACAAGCACTTAAAACCTCCATCAGTAGGACACAGCACATACGTCCAAGTGATGAGCGAGGTCAGTTTGAAATTACCACTCTGCTGGAAACGTTAATGGAATCAACGTACTCAGAACGTTACAGTTACTTGTCTTAATGTGATGTAGCGTGGTAGGTGCCCTTGTCACGTGATCAATCCGCGCCCAAATTCCAACCCTTATTAACCATTGCCCGAACCATGTCCGGAGAACTTGCTTTTAAAGCCCACACAACCCTGGACCAGCAACCCTAACAACCCTAACTCTCACACGAGTTTTCAGGCTGAGTCCAACCATAGTTTCACCCCGGTGGTGTCAAAAGTTCTGGTCACGTGACCTCAATTGGTTCCATTAAGGTGAGCACGGAGTCATGAAAAAAATGCACGAATAAAGGAAGTTTTAAGTTAGAATATTGACTGAGGAGTTTCTTCTTTCTAACACGTAAACTAAAAACCACATCTGGAACAATTTCAAGTGCTTTTGAACTCAGAAAAGCGAACAATTTACGGCAAACTTTTGTCGACTAATTTTTACCGCCACATTGTTTAACTATATTCACACGAGCAACAAAACTTACGATGTTGAAACTCTCTTTGAACTGTGCCGGAACTCTAAGAACCTCGGCCAAACGAGGAAGATCTTCCTTGCTCACTCTAACTCAATTGTGCATTTACTTGAATCAATTGAAAAGAGTCGAGTCAAAAACCTTCGTACTCCCAGCATGGATATGATGGATTTCAGTGCTGGTTTGTAGGCATCAAACAAAAGTACAAATTCTTCTTCGTCCATTATTTCATCTGCTGTAGTGTAAACCAGGGCATTTTGTATCTTTCTACAAGACATATTTTGTGCTTAAAATATAAAAACAAAGCGATCTTTGTCTGGTATTTACTTCGCTCTTTGTTCGTAGTCCGCGTACTCGGCCCAATGCTCCATGGAAAGAAAAACGGCGTCCAACCGTAGTCCGTAGTCCGTAGTCCATAGTTGCCGTATTTTGAAGTCCCTAATACCCTGAAGTCAGCAGCGGCAAAACACCTCTCTGCTTTCTTCAAAGCATGAACACAACATGAGCAAAAGGAAGGTAAGCAAATGTTTTTTATTTTTCCGTATACATGGACCATCACTGGGACTGCCTCTCTTGTGTTGTAGTGGCGGAATACCATGTGAGGTTGGAAAGACATATCCTTTCCAACCTGTCAATTAGTAAGACCTGACTCTGATAGAAAAACATACCCTAGGGGCGGGAATTTGACATTCAGTAGGTGCCCGGGGGTGGAGAATTTGACTCTGACTTTCATGAAAATGTCAAATTCCCCCAGGTCTTAGTCCTGCAATTTTGTTTATCAAGCTAATCAACTGCGTACCAACTTGTGCTTGCAAGTAATTTGCATCTAAACACGCACGTTGTGCACAGTCATGCCTGAAAATCTATTGTCTCGTCTTTCCAAAGCAGACCTCAAGTCTATTTGATTTTCAATAGCCTGCGAGCAAGCTCTCGAGCTCGATTAGGCCCGGGTCAAACGCTGTACTTCACATGAGCCGAACCTAATTACAGTTTAGGCCAACTCAAATTAATTAAGATCGCCGAACTCAAGCTCAGTCATTCTTCACGGTACCCACCAGCCGTGAAGGATGGCCAGCCGATCCAACCTTCTCATCAAACTTCACCTCGCCGAACTGAGTTCGGCTCATGTTAGGTACGGCGTTTGACCCGGGGTTTTTAAAAAAACTAACGTTAACGATTTTAGTCTTTTAAACTTTTATAACTTCCACGGAAACTTTAAATCACAAAACTTGCTTTTGTCATTACACAATAGATGTTTTGACTGTTCATTTGTCATTAAGTCGAGAAGAGTAGTATAGGGAGGGGGTGCATCCGGGCACACCCCAAATAAGGGTTCACGGTGGTCGGTTGCTAGGGCTTTTCCTCCCGCAACTCTCGAAACTGAGAGTTTTAGGCTATAGACAAAAGTAGAATACATTGAATCTAACGAAACTTGGAAGGAAACTAGGTGGATAAATTACCTATCAATTGATGATTATTTCATCCCATTTGACTGCTATTGTGACGTCATAAATGATGTCCAAATTTGGCATCAGAATTAAAATTCAGGAAAAAAGTGTGGAAAATGTTGCATTAGTTTTCAGTATAGAATTCTATGATTTCTGATGAAAACCCCATCTCAATCGGATAAAAAGGCGTAAAGTTACAGCTAATTAAAGAAATTCAAATTTCCCGCCAAATGACCATATATGGTCAAACTTTAGGGGTATTTAAACGCGAAAACAATGAATGTAGTCGCAACGGAGAAAGGACAAAGTTGCATAAAATCAAAATTGTAGTTTTTTCAACTTAGCATATGTTGTACTATGACGCGTATTTCATCACGAATTACGTCAATGTGACGTCATAATGACGTAATTCGTAATTCGTTGCGGGAGGAAAAGCCCTAGCAACCGACCACCGTGGTTAGATGATGTGATTTGACACCTCCTAGCATATATCGCTCTGAGCCCACGGACCGCCTGGAAGGAGGTCCGTGGGCGATAGAGCGTTATATGCCAGGAGGCGTTAAATCACATCATCTAACCCTTATTTGGGGTGTGCCCAGATGCACCCCCTCCCTATACTACTTGGGCTGGATATCACCAATTGAAGAAACCCTACCCTAGGTATATCATGATGGCTGCCTTACCTGGAAAACGTCTTCGAGATATTTTTGTATTGCTTGGTAAACAATACATATGTACATATTGCCAGGCTCCAGCAAGCAAAAGAATGCCAGGGCGGGAGTGTTCCTTGTGTGACAATTAGTTTACTTCTTCTTGCAATTGCTGGTCGTGCCTAACCATTTATTGTGGTACATGCAATTTATCAGTTTGTTTCTCAAGTGAAACAAGCTTTCTATGCGAGGAGACGCTTTTTGAACGTGGTAAAATTTCAACCAAAGCATTCTCATTTTTTTAAGTCAAACAACTTGTCGTTGTTATCACTAATTGAAGAAATGTACACCCTTTTTCTATATACGTAGTCATGGATGCAATAATTCAGATCATTGATGACAACTTAAGAAATGCCCCTCTTCACGAGTTTAGGCCTCGTATTCTTAATATACAAAAAGAGGTATATTCTCTCATTAAGGACCCCGATATTTTAGTAAAAAAAAGTCAACGCAAGTCTAGAGTCATAAAATCTCTTCGACAAGTTCTTGAGTATAACTTATTACTTAAAAAATCTAATCCAAGTTTATGCAATGTAAGTCAACAGTTTAATGTCGCCAATTGAAGAAACACTCACCCTTTGTATATCAATGATGGCGACAACACAAATGTTCTTCAACTTTCTAAAATCGAGGAATACTGGTCTGAAACAAAAGAGCGCCGACTGGGTGAGATCTAGACAAAGTGCCATCGGTGCGTCAGAGTACGGCGCCTTGACAGGAGTTTCACCGTTTGAAACACCAAAGAGCTTGCTCTTAAAGAAAATGCAGCCAGCAGACATGCACAACAATACAGCCTGCACCTGGGGCAATCTGTTCGAGTCGCTTGCACGTAAGTACTTTGAGCAGAAGCACTCCGTTAGAGTTTTTGGTTATAGCATCTTTCTTAATCTAGCAAGCGATCATCCACTCTACCAAAAGGTCACATGCAGCCCCGACGGATATTATTTTGACAAAGACAACAATTTAATTCTTTTGGAGTTCAAGTGTCCTTTCAAGCGGAAAATAGCTGTGTCTAGAGTTCCTAGTTATTATACAACCCAAATACAAACTGGCCTTGCTTTTAGTGGCGACAGGGTCAACAACGGTCTTTTTGTTGATGCTTATTTTAGAATGTGCTCTTTAAATCAGCTAGAACCAAGTTTAAACCACAATCAGCTTCTAAACGGCGGAAACAAATACAATACAAAAGGTAAAACAACGCTCGCATGGGGCATCTGTTATTTGTTTTCAAAACAAAAACTAACACGCAATCAAAACAAACTGATCGACATCGGTGCTCTTAATCAAACTCAATTGTTTGAGCAAATAATGTCTTCCATCGCAGAGAAAGACCTATGGTGCTCTTACGGCGCGGTCAGAATGCCGTTCAGCGAACAGGATGAAAAGGAGGAGATTCAGCGGTACAACAGAATGCAAAAGGCTCTCCTTTCTCAAGAAGAGGACCCGAGGCCGGTTGCAGCCTTAGCATGGAAGCTCTTGGACATTACAGAACTCAAGATTGTTAAGCAAGAGGGCTTCTTAGACAGTATTCAAATGAAGGTCGAGCGCTTTCGCGAGAACTTGGCAAGCCTTCGAAAAAAATAGTCGATCACTCTGAAGGCCATCGACCGATAGCCAAGTTCAGCATCGCAAGAGCAAGGAGTGACAAAATAAAGACCAGCGACGATGATCAAGTGATCGTTTTTATTAAGAAAACATTTGAGCAATGTCCGCAGTCTAAATTGCTGCCTGCCAATACTGTTCGTATCTTAGACACATAGATTGCCTCGGAAGCCCTATGTAAGATAAAATTTTCTGTTTTCTTGGTCCTTCTGCCAAAATTCTGGCCAAGATTTTATGAATTACGAAATTATAAGAAGTGTTGTTCGGTAGATAATATTTCACGCTTGTGTAAACATGGTTAGTTTGTTTAATTTCGTAATCAGTTAATCTCGGAGGGGATTCCCCTCTAAGACGACTTAACAAAGAGGTTGTGTATTTATTTAAATCACTACGGTTTATCTGTTTTAGAATATTTAACAACTCGTATATCGTTGGATTAACATTTTCTTTCCGTATTTCTAATAAAACCTTTTCAATGCCGCATACATTTTTATTTCCGAATAACTGATCAAGCCGATATTTGAAATTATATTTTTTTATGCCCCGGCCTTTCACTTTCATATTTCCTCCGCTGTAAAGGTCTACACGAGAAAAGGCAATGCAGTCTAGTTCAATGCGGCCGCATTTACTGCAGACAAGTTCTGTGGATTCAAACATGAGTGTAAAAGAGCCACCACAGCTTTGACATGATTTTATATTTTCGTTTGTTCCGTTTTGAGCGGAAACAAACTCGTTTTCTCGGTACCGCCGGATTAGTTCTTGTCTAGCGGTCAAAGAAAGAGATTCAAAGATGATTTTTAGATTCTCTTGTAGTTGTGAGCTGTGAAACTCGGCTGTAAAGTCATTGCCATAGAAGCCACGTAGCCTGATTTGTTTGTGTTTCAGATCCAAGAGATCTAGTTGAATCTTGTATTCATTCTTTTGATCCATACATCTGTTACATACATCAGTTGCTTGTTGAAGCATTTATAAAATTCCGTCATGTTTATAATTAGCAGATTACAAATGTTCAATTAGTCAATAGCCTTGATGTTATTTAAATGATAGTATAGACTAAAATACCTATTTTACTCAAAAAAGTAGGAAACGCGTTTCCCAATTTTGACAATCAAATCACGTGTCTAGCTACCATGACGTTATATTTATCTTTGTAAAAAGTAGGAAACGCGTTTCCCACTTTTGACAATCAAATCACGTGTTAAGCTGCCATGACGTCATATCTTTGTAAAAATGTAGACTAATCGATTGAAAAAGTATTCTGACAATCCAATCACGTGTTGTGCTATTTTTAAACATTACATCATTGAATACATGTTTTTCATTTGTAAGTTTAACAAATGTTCTTTCAGAAGGTAGCGTCTTCTTCACAGATTTCCCAAATGATTTTCATATTGGACATGAAAGTACGAATTGGAACAGCACAATAACCGAGTCTTGGATATTCTTCAACAAGCTGATACAATGATATTAAAAAATTAACATAACGAGTAGAAAATCCACACATCTCTCGAACATTCTTGTTCATCAAGCGCGTAAGAATTATTTTTGCATCTTGCAATAATTTTCCTTGCCTTAAGGAAAACAAGATCGTTTTCTTTTTACAGGATAAAATTGCTTCATTCAGGTTTTTCAAAAGTTGTATCAGTTCATGTTCATTACTCGCAGTTTCATCAACCAAACCTTGGTAGGACAGATCCAAATGCTTCATGTCCATGAACTTGGTTAAAAACCTCTTAATTTTATCTTTTTTATGTTGTCTTGAAGCGGCTTGGTCTCCACCATATTTTGCGTGAATTTCTTTTAAACATTTTTCCAGGTTTGGTCTAATTCTTGGGTATTTCTCTTGAAGTCTTGAAAAAGTTTGAAAAACGTCTTGTAGCATCTGGTTGTTGTCCATACTTGTTTCGAATGACGTTAACAGCTAAAGCTATAGCCTAATATTGGCTAAAACTCATCACATGACAATTACATCAGCAGAAAAAAGTAGATTAATCTACCGATTTCGACCGGCTGAAACGGAGCTGGCAAAGTTTACGTCATAAAAAGAAAGGGGGTTTCCCTTTATTTTCTGAAAAGAAATACCGTGTTATGATTACAAGATAGGCTTTTGTTTTGATTTTATGCATGACGCTCCATTGATTTCATTGGGGTCAAAATACGTGACGTGTTTTGTCCCTCAAGATTTGTAGATTAAAACCAGAGTTTACTCTTTCAAATCTGACTTGGACACAGCTGTGAGACGATTGATTTTTTTGAAACTCTTCCCTGACTTCTTTGCGAAGTTCGCCTCTGAGTTTTTCAAGATCTGGCGTTACTTGGGTGGTCTTTTTATCACCAGAGCGTATCGCATTTTTCAATTTGTGATATTTTTCTACCTCACGCAAGATGATTGTGAACTCTGAATCGCTGATATGTTTATCAGTGAGAGCTTTTGAAACCAGCTCACAGACAGAGTTTCGTTTTGCAAGGGCGAGTGTGTAGATTTTCTCATGTTTCGTGATCTTTTTCTCGAGCCACTTGCTAAACACAGTGAGGCTGGCCGATGAAAAGCCTGTAACGACGGCGATGCTCGCAATTGGTGGCGCTGCGACAAGCCCCAGTCCAGTCAAGGCTGTGGCGAGGGTGGCCGAGGACAAGCCAGCAGAAACGAACCCAAGACATACGGCTGTTCCGTGAACAATGGTGTGTGTTCGCTTGTATTTCTTCGCAACTTGCCTATAGTGGTCAGCCTGTGACTTAAATTCTTTTTGCATGTCAGAGATTTTCTTGAGCCTGAAGTCTTCACCATTTTGCAAAACTGGGTAAAGCGATTGAGTTTCGCTGTATTCAGGAGCCGATGGCAACACGTTAGCCGAACTCATGGTGTGGTATATATTAGATTTTAATTTATTTCTACTAAATAATCTATAGGAAGACCCTGAAAATCAAAGAGGTCCCCATGTTCATCTCTGACTGAGAGTGTTATGCTATTTACAAATGTATCAGTCGATGTGTGACGCCAGATATGTTGTGTTGTTTCCCAGTAATCCAGCCTTTGAAAGGCTCCCCCATAAATGGTAAATCGTGCTAAAACAGTCGAAGGTTTACCATTGAGTAAGTTTTGTTCTTTATCAAGTAGATCACAGTGAATGTAATAGTTGCTTGAGGATGTTAATCATTTGACGTATGTCTTAGGCAGTAATTTAGGGCTTACGCCAAGCAATTCAGACAAATCACGGTCAAGTCCTACTTCATTATCATTAGATTTGTAAACAACAAATACCCCATTGGTTGCATATATGTCGGTTGTTAATTTTGTATTTTGATCCACGGATATGTTTCTTAATGTTGCTGCTATTGCCCCAGCAGTGTAATACCCTGGAGGAATTGTCTTGACAGTTCCTTCTTTATTAGGGTCAGCAGTAAAGAATGTGACCTCTCCTCTTCTTTTCAAATTAAACCATGAATTGTGAAGCGTGCAAGATATTAGCCGGATGTAGCTCGGTTTATGAAGCGGGTGATCGAAGTAAACCGTGTGAGGGTTCGAATGTGTGCAGACCCGTTAACATAACCATTGTTCTGGTGTATATATATTAACTTTTTTAATTTATTTCTATTTCAAATTCTAAGGGCGTGCTGTTAAAGTCGAAGAGGTTATTGTTTTCATCCCTCACTGACAGAGTCATGCTGTTTACATAATCGCCAGACGAGACGTCACGCAAGATGTTTTGCTGCGTTGATTCATAGAAAACTTTCTCATATGGCTTTCCGTGAAGATCAAATCTAGCCAAAACAGTCGAAGGCTTCCCGTTGAACAGGTTTTATTCTTTATCAACCAGATCACAGTGGATAAAGTAAGTGCTTGGAGACGTTAACCCTTTGATTAACGTTACTTGAGCCAATTCAGGGCTTATGCCAAGTAATTCTGACAGATTGTTATTAAACTTTACATTACTTCCATTGTGAATGATCATAGATCCGACTGGTGTATTTGTAAAAGCTGATAATTGTAAATGTCTTACACGCTTGTTTATGTCTTCAAATTCTTTCACTAGACTATCAATAGTGTAATGCCCTTGAGGTAAGGTTACGGTGGGCATTGATTCATTAGAGTAAGTTTTTGAAATAATTGCCTTTCCTTTCAAATTATGGCACGAATTGTAAAGCGAACAAGAGACGAGCCGGATGTAGCTCGGTTTCGAAAGCGGGTTATCAAAGTAGATGATGTGAGGGTTCGAAGGCGCGACGATTGTTAACACAACCATTGTATATATATATATAACTTATATATATAACTTACATATATATATATATATATATATATATATATATATATATATATATATAATCATGTTTGGCAGACGCCCTGGTGGATTTAATCCTGGTTCAAATCTTGGTCTAGACATTGGCGGCCACGATTACGGACCCCCGCCCCCGTTTTTTCCTCGTCCCCAAAATCCCCTCTATCCAGAGTATACCAGCAAAAAACAGCCCGCAGTAAATCCGCAACTGGCTTGGATTAGAACGCCAGAAGCCGCAAAACTTTCTACAGCGGCCAAGGCTAAAGCGATCTCAGACTTCAAAAGGCGTTTTGCGCACGCTGATATGGACAGATTCAAAACAGAAGTTTCTTTCGACGAAAATCACAAAGCCACAGCAGTAGTGCTTTTCCCAGAGGGGCAAGGCTCATGGGCTATGCCCTCAGACATACCACGCAAGGATTGGACTCAAGCCATGAAAGACGCTTTGGGTGTGCAACAAGACGGTGGTTTTCCAATTCCTCTATCAATTAACAATAGCCCTACAAGATCAATCCCAGCGGTCGCATTTTCTGAAAATATGGCAAGCATCGGTGATATCTTGAACAAAGAGCAAAAGATCTATGTGACGCCAACAGAATCTTTTGCAACAAAATTCAGGCAGATCTTCACTAATGCTCAAATAAAACACAACTGGAAAAGAATCAAAAAAGTGGCTTTCTAAACCAAATATGAGTTACTGGCCACAGCAGCTGAACTTCGCCTTATGGTGCGGAACAACAGGCTCTGGCGTCTCCCGCGAGATATTATTACCCTCCAGCTCTCTAGATCTTTCCCCACAGCTCCGATCTTTTTATCTCTTCCATGTTTACTTTACAACAAGGCGCATATTATTTGAAATGGGGGAATTCAGAGTATAAGTGCTTTGCCAGGCGATCCCACCTTTAGCCAAACAAATAATCACTACGACATTGCATCATACAACAGGATATGTGCCGAGTTCGGTGTTGATCCAAGCAGTGATTTCCGTTTCACAGTTGGCGAGAATCATGGACTCGGCAATGTGTTTATCTATATTTCCAGGAGTGGTATGATATCCACCGGAATGAGCTATCCAGGAGCCCATGAAAAATTCAGTGACGAAGGCGGAAGTGCCAGTGATGGAACCCTTGTGCAGTTCATTCGCAACGACAATGATGCAGACAGACAGTTTGAGCATTTTGTGCCAAACTCCTCACAAGGGCTAACACAAGTTGGTTTGTCTCGTATGAACCGGTCGATCGAGGCCTTTGTGTACTGCGTTCTAGGTTCACAGGTGAACGTTCGCAGCAGCATTCTTGGCAGCGGTGGGAGAGCTAAGGAAACACAGGATGAGTTCCTCGTACTCATGGAGGACGCAATCAGAACACCGGACATCTCAAAGAGCGTTCAAAGATACCAACTAGCAATCGACGGAGCAAAGGTGCGCCTGGACTTTGCAGTCGCCCCAGGATGTTGGCTCATGCCATCACGCATGGTTATAAACACTAAAAGCACAGTGGGGTACAATAACAAGTTGAAGCAGGCAACGTAAGGGATGAAGCTGGGTGTAAACAACGATGTCAATTTAGGCAAAAGCATCCTTGCGCCCCATGGATGGGGGACCAACAAAAATAAATCCACCAAACAGTCACCCATCGAACCCGATTCACAAACAAGCGACACAGGCACAGGGCATAGCGCCCAAAGACCCAAAACCAGCCACCAGCGCGCCAGCACCAACACCAGCCACAACACCAGAACCAACGCCAGAGACTAAGATCGAGCCACATCACGTAAACAAGGCGCTCATTGCTGTGGGCGCGCTTGCTTCATCAGGCTTAGTTGTCTGGGTGCGTTAACGCTTATTCAATGTCTTTTCAACCAAGAAGGCCACCACGGCAAGGATTAGCAGCCAAGCGTTCTCGCCAACAAAGGAGATAACCTGCCCAGCCGCTTTGAAGATAAAGCTCACTATCGAGCCGATCAAGCCTGGCAAGATGGAGGCTACATTCTTTCCTATTTTTTTGAGCCCATTGCCAATAGCCTTAGTCCCAGGATTCAAACCATTCATTGCAGTAAGCGTAACAGCGCCTATGACAATACCGGCAGCCAGAACAACCGCTTGCAGGGTCCAGCCATATTTCTTGAAGATATTTTCGATCCTCTCTCTCAAAGAAAGAGTTTCTTCTCTTTCCTGAACCTGTGTTCTTAGCCTTGTCAGTTCTTCTTCTCGCTCTGCAGCTCTGGCTTCCGCGGCTTCTCTGTCAGAGGGAGAAGTGTTCTCATCCTCTATCACGCGTCTGTCTTCTTCGTTTTGTCGTTCAAGCTCGGCCTCTTGTTCTTTTAGATCATCAAGCGGTTTAGTGTTGTTGAGTCTTGTTTCGATAGTGTTTGTTTTTTGTTTTTCATCAGCGAGTTTTTTCTGTAAGCGTTCCACTTCTCTTGTAGTTTTTTCTCGATCTATTATAGTTTTTGCATACTCTTAACTTTTATCTTTTTCTCTTCTTTGTCTCTTTCAATTTTTGCTTTTTCTCGTTTTAGTCTGTCTATTTCGTTTTGTCTTTCTATAACTGTACCTCCTTCATTTTCCATGTTTGCAATGCGACGGTTCATTTGTTCAAGTTGGTCTTCTTTTGCTTGTTTTTCTTGAGCCGCTTGTTGTTGTTTTGCAGCTGTTTCGTTTAATGTTTTTTCTAGGCGTTTAGCTTCTTTCATTCTTTGGTCTACTTCCCTAGTTTCTTGCCGTTGTTGAACTATTTTTTCTTCTGCAGACTGACCAAGAGCAAGTTCGATTTCTTGTGTAAGCTTTGGGTTTAACCTTTGGCGTTAGTTAACCTTTCCTCTGTAAAAAGATAGTATGCTTTTTTGCCAGCGCCAGCCCTTTTTACCACGAGTCTTTTTGATTTTGGATCATAGTATGCTTCAAGATCTGTTGCACTAGCATCTGGAAATAGTGATGTGATTGTATTCCAGGCCTTTTCTCTTTGATCCTCCTGTGGCAATAAAGGGATTGTGTCATCCAACCCGCTCTGTTCGCGAGGCAGTGTATGCATTTCGTACTCTTCACCACCATGATATGGGGTGGATGAGGCGCCCGGTTGAAAGAGGGTTGTTGTGTCAACTTCTTCTTCGTCATACTCTGGCTATGGCTGTGCAACCAAACCTCCTCCCAACGAACGCCGAGAAGACTCTTGGTGCTATGAAAGCAGAGCGCACAGTAAAGCGCATCACATTTGATCGATCTACAGCCAAGCCCGGTGAGACCCTGTAGGTTTCCTTGCTTGCCTTGCCTTGCCTTGCGCTTGCCTTGCTCTTTAACATCGACCTTGCCGGCGGCCACGCAAACAACTATCTTGTACAATATGTCTTCAGAGCACTAGTTGACAGGCTCGTTGTCAATTTTGCCGCCACCACTGTCCAGGACACCGTTGGGTACGATATTTACAAAATCTTTGAGGACCTCTTCCTTTCTGTTGACAATAGAGACAATATGATTCCCGAGGGCATCCAGAGTGTAGACTTGAGCAAGATTCGCTCTAGTGCCGGCGACAAGAAGACCTCTGGCGTAGATGCGGAAAACAAGCTGGAGACCATTTACAAAAACAAATACCGCATCAATCTGACCACGGCGTCATGTACCCACAGGCACTCTACAACGATCTCATCTTCGAGATTACGCTCGCCCCTACTTCTCAAGTTGTCAAGGGTTCGGATACAAGCAAGCTTATCTACAAGTTGACAAATATCCAGCTTGAGTACGAGACAATCCGAAGTAAGCAGCTCGCTGACGAGGCAACAAGTGTCTATTCTAGCCAAAAGGAGTTTGCCTACGACCATATCATGCGAGAGGAAGTGGTCCCCTTCTCGAAGGGTTCAGACGCTACGCTGAATCTCAGGGTGAACCCTCAGCGCAGGTCACTAAAAGCCATCCTTCTGCTATTCATCGAGCCCTACACGGCAGGAGCCAGGGACTCTGAAAAATACCGGAATCCAGACATTACAAAGGTGAATGTCATCATCAACGGCTCCCCCAACAGAATTTACAACGAAGGCATCAATGGGACCGACATGTGGAACGAGGTCAGTCGACTCTTCAAAAAGAGTGGTGACGGCAGGCCCAATATGAATCTGACCAAATATCTCACGGGCAACAAGTTCGGTCTCCTTATCGACCTTAGGTCAATGGCTGATACAACCCTACACGGCAACGGTCAACGTCTCGTCAACACAAAGGACGGCGTGCATCTTGAGATTGAAAGGACAACCTCTGGCTCGGGAAACGTGCACTGCCACATCTACACCATCAGCGACTCACAGATGAACATCATGGACAGGCAGCTGCAGGCGGTTCAGTATTAAAACACCCATATAGAGAATGGATCCAAGAAAGCTGCCTTTCAATGCACTAATTATCGGGCCGACTAACTCTGGCAAAACACAATATCTCCTGAATCAACTCCGAGGCCCCTTCACAGGCAAGTTTGACTATATCGTTCTCTTCTGCCCAACATTTGTCCACAACAAGACCTACGATGGTTTCGTGGACAAGGAGCCACGCATTTTCGTGATAGATTGTCAGCAGCATGATAAAGAATGGTGGCTAGCTATATCAAGTTTCCACTTCTCCAGGACTAACACGCTCTTTGTGCTCGATGATTGCGCCGCTTCTAAAGCCGTGAAAGGTGGCACAGGTCAGCTGGTGCAACTAGGCTTCAGTGCGCGCCACAGTGGCATTTCCGTGTGGGTGTTTACCCAACAGATAACCAGTATTGCTAAACCCTTTAGGGAAAACGTCGCAGCGATCGTGCTTTTTTACACCCCATCAGGAAAAACAACGAAGGCTATCTTCGATGACTATGCTGGCGAGCTCTCCCATGAGGAGTACAAAGAGCTTATTGCAAAACTAAAGGGACACAAGTTTTCCCACCTAGTTCTCTCTCTGCGACACCCCTATGGGATTGAAGTGAAAATGTGAAAACATATATATATACTCTGAGCCATGAATACCCCCGCCCACCTCCACAAGCTCACAGCATTTTCACAGATTTTATATGAATTGCGGAGCCAGACACTTGCGATGGAATTCAAAATTATCAAAGCCGCAAGTGAGGAAGATCTGCGTCAAATGCTTCTTAGCCGCTATCCTTTGAGACTCGTAGAAATGCCAGACACCATGACAGCGCTTATACCTGAGGTTGAAAGACTTTTGCCTGACATCAAGAGAATTCTCGAAAAATAAATATATATACACGATGGCAGCGAACCCAGGAGACGTGGCCGAAATGGATGAAATCATGCAGATGCTGGATGCAAATCCTGATAGCTCCTTGCCATCAGCGATTCCTGAAGTTTTAACAGGTAATGACATCCCGGCTCAACGCGAGAAGCTGGCAGTCCTTGTTTCAACCGGCAAATCAAAAGAGGCCATCGGAGCCCAGCTCACACACGGGCGGGTGAAAAGCTTGACGGATAAAGAGGTTGAAAAGTACTACAAAAGGTATGAAGCATATGTCGGCAACAAGACAACCGAGTCTCTGATTGACAGCGTTATTAGGCTGGTAACTAAAGGCGCCGGCATGGTTGCTAAGATTGACGATGTGGCGGCGCTGCAGAAAGAACTAAAAAATGACTACATGATTAACAATGAACTGTCATCTCTTGCTGGAAACCTTGCACTGCGATGTGGACGATTCTTGGCATTGGCCAATGCTGCTTTGATCACTACAAAACACATCGACTTCAAGAAGGAGCCAGAAGAGTTGCCTCCTCCACCTCCGACTACCAGACCTCTAACAAGAGACAGGAAGGTTATCCACTCGAGGGTTTTGATGAAGTTGACAACTAATCTGAAAGGAATCACGAAGGAACCATGAAGGAACCATGAAGGAATCACGAAGGAATCACGAAGGAATCACGAAGGAACCTTGTAGGTTTTAAATAAAAAATATATATACACATGATGGCACAACCGCTCGAGACGGTACCTGAAGAAACAGCCACGCCAGCACCCACAACCAACACGCACGTTACCTTTGATACCCCAAAGACTGCTCCAGTCAAAACCCGGGTCGTGTTGAGTCCGGCAAAAGGCTTGCTGCACGCAACCGTCTGGCAAGAGAGGCGAAAAAACAAGCACAAGCTTCCAAACCAACAAACGAGCCAACAAACACAACTTCTGACAGTGGTAGCGCGGAAGGTAGCAACAACTCTGGCTTCTGGATTCTAACAGCTGCCGGTGTGATTGTATCCGCTTTGGGTGTCTATTACCAACGCGAGGCAATTATGAAGACACTTGGGCGCAACCAGGCACCAGCCCCTGAAGAAGTGAATGAAGTTCAAACTCCACACACAGAGAGACGAAGAATTCGCGAGATGGATTAAAAAAATCTTACAGCAAGGACACTTGAACCGTGAACACTTTTTCTTTTTTTTTAGTTTATTTTTGCTTTTTTCTGAACTAGCCAATCACAACCACGATTCGAAACAATGGCCAAGACATTTTTTCTGCCTTTTTTCGCGGTTTTTATGAAAGTAGCCAATCACCACCTTGATTGAAAGAAAGGCTTGGATATTTTTTTAAAGATTTTTTTGGTGTGCGGTAAATATTTTTTTGGAATGCTCGCATCAACAAAAAGTCAAAAGCAAGAGACATTTGACATTTTTGGAACGCCTTAATTGGAAAAAGTTTGGATTTCATGGCGGGAAAAAAATCGTTCAGGAATTGGAGCCAGTTAAATTATAATATTCTTAATTTACGTAACATATAATATTCTCAAAGATCATAACTGTTGATTGGTCACAAAAACCATTAGTTTGATTGGAGCAGCACACAATTACAAGAAAGCCGTCTCTAGAGCTGCTAATTTGGGAACATATATACATTTGCCAGTTAAAAACTAACAAATACCATTGAAAAGTGGGACTAAAGGGTCCCATTTCTTGTTTGTAGGATTGTTTGTAGGTACTCGTTTGTACAATTCAATTTTATATTGGGACTGAAGGGTCTTCAAAAACATTTTTAGCTTAGGGGTCCTGTTGCAGAGTCTGCAACCCCAGATGTAATATCTGGCTAGAAGAAAGCAGAAGTTTATCTGAAGAGAAAATTTAGAGGTATCCGTCTTTAGGCCTAAAAAAACTGCGATATCCATCGAGTAGTCTCTAGGTATAAGGTCGAAATCAGCAAGCTTTTCAGTCAAGGTTCCCCAAAAATTTTGAACGTTTGGACAGTGCCAAAAAAGATGAGCGAGATTTTCCTCAGTAGAACGGCAAAAGGAGCAGTTTGGGTCATGCGTGATACCAATCTTTGTCAGAAACGAGTTTGTGGGAAGTATTCTATGCAAAAATCGATATTGAAAATTAATAAGTGTCGTGCTTTTAGTACACTTGAAAGCCAAGGTGTATGCTGCATTCCAATCAGCAACACATCCCTCCTGGGAGACCGTACTTTTCCATTTCGCCTGACTTCTCACCGGGGTGGACGTTTTTTTACAGACAAGTTTTTTGTAGACGACCTTAGTCCCTTTTGCGTTCTTAAGAAATAAGGTAAGAAGTGAATCTTCTGGGATTGAAAGAGTAGGATTTTGAGTGATGCTATTATTTATGACTTGTTTAAGGGCAGATATGAGTCCAAAATATTTTAAAGGTTGGAAATGACAATTATATTTTTCAATAAAATCTGTGTAGGAAAGGAAGTTATATTGTTCTTTCACAAAATCCTTTACCTTTGAAATTCCTAGAGAAAAGAGGTTTTTATCGAAGACGGGCTTGTTTTCGATCCTAATTAGCGAATTATGCCATATGGGTTGCTTAAGAAAATGTTCCTTGGTTTTAACAAACTCTTCAAAATTGACTTCAGACCATATTTGTAGTAGCTCTCTTGTAAAGATGCTTTTAACTGATATTATCATGAGAGAGTCAGACTTGTTAAGATTGCCCCTAAAGATAAGGTTTCCACCATATTTTCCCAGATCGAGCTCGATAAATTCTTTCCACTTCCCGTGGTTTGACGTATCAAGGTATTTACGTATCCAGATAGTCTTAAGAGATTTATTGAAAGAACTTAAATCGATCATCTTTAGTCCGCCATGATCATAGTTGCTTATCAAAAGGGTTCTCTTAATCTTGTCACCCTTGTTGTTCCAAAGAAAAATGAAAAAAATGTTGTTTATCTCGCCGATAAAACTCTGGTTTGTTACCAGAGGGGTTAAAATATACGTCAATTGAGATAAAGCAAGGCTCTTTAAAACCTGAATCTTGCCAATTAACGTTAGCCGTCGGTACTTCCAACAGCTTAGAAGATTTCTTATTTGTTCCAGTTTTTCTGTGTAATTTAGATTTAGTGTGACGGTTGGGTTAGTTGAAATCCAAACACCGAGAAACTTAACTTTATTTTCTGGCCATTTAAAATTTTTCTCTGGGAGGAGTTTTTTGTTGTTGCCCACATTTGACCCGATCCATAAGGCTTCAGTTTTCTTGTCGTTAAGTTTGAGGCCAGACGCATAGCCGAAATTTTCTATAGTATTAAGGGCAGCTGATAAAGATTCTTGTTCGCCGTTAAGGATCAATGTAGTGTCATCCGCGTATTGACTTATTTTAATTTCTGTGTTATTAACAGGGATACCTTTAATGTGAGAGTTAGCCCTAATTGATTTCCCTAGCACTTCAACAGACAGGATAAACAAGTAGGGCGACAGGGGGCAGCCTTGCCGAACTCCTCTTTGTAAAGTAAAGAAATCACTCGACCATCCATTGTTCAAAATACAACTTTCAATGTTGGTATAAAAAGTTCGAACCCAATTTGTTAAGGAGGGGCCAAAACCAAAATATTGTAGCGTGTGATTAACAAAAGACCACTCCAGGGAGTCGAAAGCTTTTTCGAAGTCGATGAAAAGTAACAAACCAGGGATTTCTTGTTGTGCTGTATAATTTATGACACTATCAATCAATCTTATATTTTCTCCGATAAATCTGCCTTTTAAAAAGCCAGTCTGATCATTATTAATTAGTTGTGGAATAACTGATTTTATTCGATTTGTGATGGCCTTCGTAGCTATTTTATAATCGCAATTAAGGAGAGTTAAGGGACGCCAGTTTTTGATAAGGTGCGGATTAGTGTCCTTTTTTGGTATTAGTTTGATCACTCCTCGTCTCTGGGAGACCGAAAGCGTTCCTGCCTTGTAAGCGTAGTTAAGCGAGGCAATCAAACTAGGAGCTAAGTCATCCCAAAAGGTTTTGTAAAATTCAGCTGGAAGTCCATCAATCCCTGGGGTTTTTCCGGAATCCATATCTTTTAAAGCATTTAGGCATTCTTTCATAGTTAAAAGACCTTCACAGCTCGCAGAGTCATTTTCATCCAAGGATGTGTCATTCTCGAGTTGAAAGAATTCGTTATCTGATGTGATTGTGTTACCTTGAGATGTGTAAAGAGTTTTGTAGAAAGTTTCACACTCAGAGAGAATTTCAGAATCGGAGGTGACAAACTCATTCTCATTAATTTGGAGCTGACTAATAGTGTTAAGCTTACAATGCCTCTTTTCAAGATTGAGAAAATATTTAGTATTTTTTCTCCTTCATTATACCACCTTACTTTGCACCTTAAAATCGCTCCTTGTGTACGCCACTGTATTATGTTTTCTAGTTCCTTTTTGCACAGATCTAGTTCTTCTGTAAGGGTATTGCTGTACTCTGACCCGACCGTACACCGGGCTAATTCTTTTTCAAGTGACAAAATTTTTTCCTCTAATACACTTTCCTTGTTTACCGCTTGGCGTTTTTTTCCAATCTCATAACTGATTGATTTCTCGCGGACTTTCATTTTTATCATTTCCCAAAGAAGAGATGGGTTGACTGTATCATCATTTCTATATTCTTTCTGTGTCTGATCAATAGTTAGTTTTATCAAATCAATATAGTCAGCATCAGATAAAAAGGACGTGTTGAGTTTCCAAAAACCACGTCCTTTGGAGTTAAAATGCAAGGATATGCTCAGTGTTATCAGCGAATGGTCTGTTTTCAAGCCTGGTAAGATATCCGCTGAGGAAACGTTACCCATAAAGCTTTGAGATACCAAAAAAAAATCTAGTCTACAATGTACCTCTGGTTGTTTTTGGCGCCAGGTGTATCTACAAGTATCTGGATTCAAAAGTCTCCATGCGTCAACAAGGTCTAGGTTTTCTGAAATTTCGCTCACAGTTCCTCTAGCTCCGCTGTGCGTTTTGGGGAGTCCACCTTTCTTGTCTTTTTGTACATCTAACACCAGATTAAAATCTCCGCCAATTATAATCTCGTCTTTTTGAAAATCTTCCATACGATCAGCAAGGGTTTTAAAGAAGTTTGGATAATCTTCATTAGGAGCGTACACATTGACCAGAGTTAAAAGTTTTCTATTAGCCAACAGATCACATATTATATAACGACCTTTGAATCATTGTGGTGATTGGCTACTTTGATAAAAACCGCGGAAAAAAGCAGAAAAAAATGTCTTGGCCATTGTTTCGAATCGTGGTTGTGATTGGCTAGTTCAGAAAAAAAGCCAAAATAAACTAAAAAAAAGCAAAAATAAACTTAAAAAAAAGCAAAAGTGTTCACGGTTCAAGTGTCCTTGCTGTAATATATACACACCATGTCTCAGAACTGGATCATCAATTTCCTCGGCTGGGCCGCCTTCACTTATATTTGGATTGAAAATAACCTCATCTTTTTCGAAGCAATTCTCAACTCTATCAAAGAGTATGAGAATAACATAAGAGAACAGGCTATCGCAGAGTACGAAGACGAGGCTGAAGATGAGAGTTAAGATGAGAGTGAGGAGTTAATCGAAATATCAAAATCATATATATACACTATGTCTGACAACAAGCTCGTGAAATCTCTTCTCGATGCGGCCACAATCACTAGCCTTGTCGCAGGTATCGGTTTTACTGTCCGAAAGATCTTCAAAGAAAAGTTCACAGCCGACCCCAGTTCGAATCTCATGAACTACGTGAAGTTCACTGCCGCCATGGCTGGGAGCATTGCGCTCAAATAATACCTCGAGGACCAGAAGATCCTGCAATCCCCAACATAAAAAGATAAATATACACGACAGCAATGGCCTCAATCGCCCTTATGGTCGGTGGAGCAATTCTCAATGCTGCCGCTTTCACAGGTGGTAACTACCTGGCAAAATACTTGTCAGGCGACAACGGACAAGCCGCTCTGGATGAGCGGCCTATCAAGCTGGATGAGAGGCCTATCAAGCGGCCTACGCCAAATATCAGAAAGACCGAACAAAGCTCCTCGACTGGATTGCAACCAATCATCGGATCAAAGATCAAGCGAAACACAACTTCCAAGACACTGACCAAGCTCTGGTGCTTTACAACCAAACACATCCAGAGAATCAGAGAATAACACTCCCCAAAGAGCCCGAGTTCTCTGACTTCTATAAACCAGGCCCACAGCAGAAGCAAGGCGAACTCTTGTTTATCGGCACTGGCGCACTCACCCTTGGCTATGCAGCGTTTCGCTTTCTGTAAAACACATATGTATATGGATGCGAAACTATCAAAGATCTATTACAGCCCCAAAGGCTACTGGAAAGGACTTGCCGCTGTCAAAAAGCTAGCTGCTGCAGCTAGGACTTCTGAAGAGGTGGCTAAAAAGTGGCTCGTCAAACAAGCACTTTGGCAAATATATCTCCCTGCGCCACGCCACATCCCTCGGCCCAAGTTTGATGTCGAGACTCCTAATGCGAGGCATTTACACGGATTTAAAGGCGTGGGCCTTTGAAATGGCCACAACTGTTGCAAGTCGATCCGGGGACAGAGTTTATGGGAGCTGTGACTAAAGAGATGGGGGCCCATCAAACAACCATTCGTCGTGGGCGCGTTGATATCCACAGAGACCAAGCGATTGTTGAAAGATTCAACAGAACCCTGGCTGAACGACTGTTTGGCCACCAATATGCAGTTGAAATGATCTCACCTCTTGACGCTCGACAGAATGGGTCAAACGGCTGCCTGCAGTTGTCTCTGCCTTGAACAATAAAGTAACCAGATTGACTGGCAAGAAGCCTGCGCAAGCAGTCAAGGAGAAAGCCACCTCAGCCAAGCCCGCCACCCCATATTTGAGACCAGTGGGGGAGAAGGAGAATAAGCTCCCTCCTCGGGTTAATTTGCGATATCTGTATCAGCCTGGGGAGCTTGAGGGTGGCGGCAGAAGGGCGACGGACCCTATCTGGTCTTTGAAAGTCTACAACATCGAAAGGGTTGATACCAAGCCAAACGAGCCGGTCGTGTATTACCTTTACGATGGGCCAAAACGGGGCTTCGTTAGTGAGGAGTTGATGGTTGTGCCAGATGGGACTCAGTTGCCTCCGATGTCTTGTGACCATATGCAAGCGTATGGATGCCATCGTCTTTGATCCAGCGCTTTGAATCAAAGGGCGAGAGCGTTGTCTTGTTTAGATGCACGCCATAGATTTGGTGATCAACGCTCCTTAGCATGTCCATTCCGTGTTTGAAAGCCTCCTTTTTGAAGAGAGCATCTTTGTAGTTCTGGTATGTGATCTCCTTCTTAGTCACAACTTTGGTCGTGCCCTTCGCCTTCTTGATGTTCTTGTTACCCTCTAGAAGGATTGAGTACATCTTTGATCGCAAACACACCGCCTCCGAGATCAGCTTACCTGCGCACTCATCCTTCATCTTGCCGATGACCTTCTTGTTTAGCTGGCTGTGAAGAAAGTGGTCTTTTGGGTAATCGCTTGTGTCGTAGAGTTCATCGAGGTGATTCTCCATGTCCTTGTAGACATCCTCTGTCATGATCGCTAGAAGTAGGCTATCTGTATCTGTGTATAGAAGATCACATCGTGAGCCGTACTTAAACTTGAGGTGCTTATAGTAGAACTCGAACATCAGAGTCTTTGAAAGATCAAGGATGCACAGGCAAGAAAAGACGGAAAGACTGCTTACTTTAGTCGAGCTCAACCGGATAAATTGTTTATTGATGGAGTTTTAAACCCACTTTAATCATCTTGATTGAAGTTTTATATAGCTATATGTTAGCGGTATTTCACATAAAATTCTTTAAGTCAGGTTATATTTTGTATTTTGGGAACCGAGAGGGGCGAGAGATCAATTTAGAATTTCGGAAAAAATAGTAAGCTTATTTATTTGTGTACTTTCATGTATTAATTATTTTTTATTGTTCTTTATTGGTAGTTTTCTATCCTCGATTCGTTCTACGGCAGCAAAACAGTATTTCTGGTTGCCGTACAATATTGCTTTTTTTATTATTGATAGTTCTCAATGTTAAGTATTGTTGCACTATAGTTTTTGGAAGGCCGATATTTGGATACAGTTATGTAAATTTTTCTTATGCTAAAGTAAGTTACACGAGTAATGGGGTCTTTTGTCAAAGGTGGCAAGTCGTGAATGATTGGATGAAAAATGTTAAATGTTGCATTTAAATTAGTATCACTAAATGCTCGAGGGATTCGGTCTTTTGAGAAACGGAAAGCAGTGTTTGGATGGCTGGTGAAGCAACAAGCGGATATTTGTTTCTTACAAGAAACATATAGTACTAAGGAGGTTAAAAATACTTGGAATAGTCAATGGAAAGGTAAAATATTTTTTTCGCATGGCTCTGAGCATAGCAGGGGCACTATGATCATGATTAGAGATTGTTTAGAATTTGAGCTTAAATCTATTCGTCAGGATAACCAAGGTCGTTTTGTTCTGGTGGAGGCATTAGTACAAGATCAGAAGTTCATATGTTTGAATATTTATGCTCCAAACAAATCTGATGAACAAATTCTTTTTTTCGACCAAATCAAGGATGAATTGGATAAAATCAATATAGAGGACGATGGCAAGATCATTATAGGTGGGGACTTTAATGTTATTTTGGATCCAGACCTTGATAGTCATGGCGGTAAACCAAAATTAAGAGAATCTGTAAAACAAATTGAAGACATTTGTTTGTTACATGACTTAGTCGATATTTGGAGGATCAGGAACCCAGAAACAAAACGTTTTACTTGGAGACAGAAAACCCCCTTTACACAAAGAAGACTTGATTTTTGGTTAACGGATAACACACTTCAAGGGGATATTGACCAAGTTGACATCATTCCTCCCATTAAGTCTGATCATTCAGCAGTTATGTTATCCATCAATGGGATAGAAAATCAGTCACGTGGACCCTCGTTCTGGAAGTTTAACTCTAGTCTTACAGAGGACAAGGAATATGTAGATTTGATAAATAATAGCTACCCGATCTGGATTAATGAATTTACTGATATTCAGGATCCTAGAGTGTTCTGGGATCTCATCAAATACAAGATTAGACAAGTTACCATTTCGTATAGTAAAGGAAAGGCTAGAGAAAGACGAGTAAAATTATCAGAAATGGAGGAAACGTTAAAACACTACCAAATTATGTGTGATCAAAATCCAACAACCGATAATATAAATAGGTTAGAGATTCTCAAAACAGAACATGACCTTCAATATGAATATATTACAAAAGGAGCAATAATACGGTCGCGAGCTAGGTGGTATGAAGAGGGTGAAAAAAGTAACAAGTATTTTCTAAACTTAGAAAGCTCCAGAGGTAACAAGAGATCTATCCGGAAGATTTATACAAGAGATCAATCTCTGACAACATCTCCTAAAGTGATCATGGATGAACTTAGTAGCTTTTATTCTGATCTTTATCATGAAAAGCCAAGTAATGAGATATTAATGGATTCCTTTTTAGAAAAGGTTTCCATACCAAAACTCACGGAAGCACAGAAAGAAAAATGTGAGGAAAAATTAACTGTTAACGAGTGCTACAATTCTTTAAAATCTTTCCAAAAAAATAAAACACCCGGAAATGATGGCCTCACTGTTGAGTTTTACTTAGTCTTCTGGCCAGTCTGTGGAAAACACTTAGTTGACTGTTATAATTATGCACATGAGCATGGACAACTATCCATTACGCAAAGGCAAGCGGTGATTACTTTGTTAGAAATAAAGGACAAAGATAAAAGATTAATTAAAAATTGGAGACCTATATCTTTAATTCATGTTGACACAAAAATAGCGTCGAAAGCCTTTGCCAAACGACTGGAACCTATCCTACCTGATCTGATACATTATAATAAAAGTGCCTATGTTCAAGGAAGGTCGATTTTCGATGCCATTAGGACAATAGATGATGTAGTACAATATACAAAACAAATTGATACTTCAGGTGTTCTAGTTACAATAGACTTTGAAAAAGCTTTTGATTCTTTAAACCATAAATACCTATTTAAAGTCCTTCACGCTTTTAACTTTGGGCCATATTTTGTTCAATGGATTCGTGCCTTTTACTCAAACGTGTCTAGTTGTGTCATGAACAACGGCTTCACTTCAAATTATTTCAAGGTAGACAGGGGGGTGAGACAAGGTGATCCACTATCGCCTTTTCTATTCATTTTAGCCCTGGAAGTTCTGGCATGTAGTATTCGGCAAGATGAAAATATTCAAGGTATCAAGATAAACAAACAAACAAAGAGGTTAAACTTGCCATTTATGCTGATGACATGACATGCTTTTTGAAAGGTAATTATTCTTATGAGTACCTACTTTGCAATCTCGCGCACTTTGCTTCACTATCTGGTCTCAACGTCAATGCAGGAAAAACAGAATTGTTTTGTTTGGGTTTAGAAAAAAACTGGAAACGTTTCCGTACGAATTTAAAAAATCATTAAAAATCCTAGGTGTGCATTTTAATTACAACGAGTTGTCTAGGAAAATAGAAAATTTCGAGGAAACTCTTAAATCTATAAAAAAGACACTAAATATGTGGAAGTGGAGGGGGCTTACTATTATAGGGAAAATTCAAATAGTTAAATCATTTGCTATTCCAAAATTTATGTCAAAAGCAGCTGTAATTTTTGTTTCGAATGATCTTGTAAAGGAAGTTAACAAAGAACTTTACCATTTTATTTGGAATGGAAAGGACAAGGTCAAACGGGTGGCGTTAATTAACGATATAGAAGATGGCGGTCTAAAGATGCTGGATTTAGAATGTATGATTCGGGCTCAGTGAATTATCTGTCTTAAAAAATACATCGAAGACTATATTAGTCCTTGGAAATTTGTTTTAGATCATTATTTGGAGAAAGTAGGTGGTAAGTCTATTTTGCAGTGTCATTTTGATTATTACAAATTACCTATTTCTTTGCCAGTGTTCTATAAAGATTGTCTTGAGGTATGGTCCTACCTTACAACGAAGGAGGCAGTTTCTTATCAAGACATAATGAATCAAGTAGTATGGAACAACAAATATATTCTCAGTCTAGGAAAATCCATATATCAACCTTTCTTTCGTAAGCAGGGTTTAAATAAAGTTGGGGATTTGGTCTCAAAGGATCATATTTTCCTGAAAAGTACGAAAATTCTAGGAGCTAAACTAACCTTAAGTCAAAGATGATGGGAATAGTTGACGCTATACCTAGTGAATGGCGCAACATTATAAAAGAGAATACGTATTCCGAACCATTTCAGTTAAACGAAGGCTGTTTTCAATTGCCAGTAATGGGTGAGAAGGTTGACCTGTTGAGTATCTCCTCCAAAATGATATATAATGAATTCAAGTCCCATAAGGCGAGTCCCCCTACAGCTCAAGTCAGAGTCAAAAATAAATATCCAAGTCTTTCTTTTGACTGGAAGAAAATTTATTCGTTAGCTTGTAATGTTTCTTTGGATACGAAATTAAGAGCTTTTCAATATAAGCTGTTAAATCGTATCATATTTACTAATGACAAGCTGTTTGCTTTCAAAATCGCTGATTCTCCTGTTTGTACTTTCTGTGAGAATGAAGACGAATCCCTAGAGCATTTGTTCTATTTCTGTAAGGTGACAACTCTCTTTTGGAAGGAGGTGTTATCTTGGATTGCAATTTATAATAATGAAGAATTAGAATTCACGTTTAAAGATATATTTTTTGGAAAATTTTATTTAGAGAAAGATTTTATGTTGATTAATCATATTCTATTATTAGCAAAATTGTTTATTTACAGATGTAAAATTGATAAAATGTTCCATCTTTTGAAGTTTTCAAGGCTAAACTGAAAGCCAATTATAACCTGGAATTCTTTATCGCAAGGAAAAATGGAACTCTCTTAAAACATTTCACTAAATGGGATTCCTTTAGTTCTTTTTTTCCCCTTTATAGCTCTGAACTCCTTCTATCTGGTGATCCATATCTTTAAAGTGGAAATTACTACCTTCAAACTCGATCTCAAATAAAACTGATATAATATATATGACATTAAAATTTTGTTACTGTCCTTTCAATTGTATTTGTTTCCTAAAGGGAATTTTAAGAAGAAAACCTAGTGCAGTGTTTTTTTTATTTATATATTATTATTATTATTATTTTTTATTTTTGTAAGTGGTGTAATGTAGTGTAAAGTAGTGATGTAATTTTTGCGTGAGGCGATTGTGTAAGTAAGTGCTGAGATCAATGTAATCTTTTTAGTACTGTAATTAGTGTAAGTAAAGTGACGAAAATAATAAAATAAAAAAAACTTAAAAAAAATCTGTGTATAGAAGATCACATCGTGAGCCGTACTTAAACTTGAGGTGCTTATAGTAGAACTCGTACATCAGAGTCTTTGAAAGATCAAGGATGCACATGCCGGTGTAGACTGGGCGTTTGAGTAAGATTTTATCCTTGTGCATTTGAATAGTAGATATAAAACGATGATTCTGGGCCAAAACTTAAAAACCCAAAGCCCCCCCCCCTCAGAGAAATCTCGAGAAAACCTCCAAAGCAACTTCCCCTTCCGCTAAATTTACCGCTAAAATCATAAAAAAATTAACTACCGCTAAAATTATCGTTAAAATGTTATTTCAAATGAAAATCAAATCAGCTATCGTTAAAAAGTAAGCGGTACCTAAAAATGTCACATCAATGTCCCAGGAAACCACATAAATAACACACAAAAGTGTCATTTATTATCCCCTGAAATTTAGCGCTAGTCTTTAACGCCGGCGCCTTGTTGCTAGCCTCAGCTTATTTGAATTCAGGGGTTTCACTGAGTCGGCTATGGTTAGTTCTTCTTTTTTTTAATGCAACGTCTTTTTTATTAATATTTCCACATATATGCGTAGTGTTACATACATTGAATGCAATACATATACATAACATAACATAACTTAATAAACAGTCAGTTATACGTAAAATAGTATATAGAAAGAGCACATACAGAGAATTAAGAGCTATCCACTTCTAGTACGTTATACATTGCTTTGCCGCATTACTACAATGGTAATTATGTCGTCTCATTTTGTGAAGGGTTTTTCTTAAAGCGAGACCACTTCTTTTGAAAGGAGTTTATGGTGTTGTTGTCAAACGCAATTTGTTGTTCAAGTTCCATAGAGTTCTTAAGTAATTGTATATATACCTGCAGCTCAGGTAATGTATTCCCAGGTTTGCACGTGTATATATAATGTCTAGCTATAAGAAGTAAGTGGTGGAAGAGCAAATCTTTTATGTCGTCAATTAAACCAAGACAAAAAGATGGAGAGAATGAAGAGTCCTCCATTCCAGTAAAGTTTTGAGTTATCCACTTAGACATATTTTTCCAAACGATTTGGGTATGTTTACAATTCCAAAACAGATGAACAAGGGTTTCTGGTGTTTCTTTTCAGAATGAGCAGGAATCCACTTGTTTTATACCTATCTTGCAAAGAAAATCATTCATAGCTATTCTTCTATGAAGCAGTTTAAATTGGAACACTCTAAGTTTTGTTTCTGTTGTACATAAAAATGGTAATAGGTGTTTTTCCAATTAACCGCTACAGTAGAATTACCAAATATTTCCTCTTCTGCCAACCATTTTCCCTGACTCTTTGAAGGTATGGAAGCCTTTTTATTTACAAGATGTTGATAGAATTTTTTTTACACACTTTTGAGTTAGACAGAAATATCTCAGCGGAATCTTTTTGGGCTTTTATGGTTAGTTCTAATGGGTTCGCTTTCTATGAGTTTACTCCTGGATTTCTTATGGCGGGGGGCTTTGGGTTTTTAAGTTCTGGCCCAGAATCATCGTTTTATATCTACTGCCGATAAGGGAAGACTAAGATAGTTTTTCCGCATCACTCAGCGGTATCCATGAATTGAATTTGTCAGAATAGCCTTTCCATTTAACGAACGCTTTCGTTTTCTTCTGGTCACGGCGAATAACCTTTTCAATGCGGAAAACATCCTGAGTAGTAGGCTGTAATTCGGCTTCATAAAACGATCCCGTTATTTTTTCTCCCAGCAGATCGACTAACCTGTATGTCACGGGGTTTGTGTTCAATATTTCGTCAATCACAAATATCTCTTCTGTCCAGTTCGGCGTGAAACCTTTGTCGAATATCTTTCGCTTGTATTTTGATATTCTAACTTTGTCACCGACCTTGAATTTTGCCGGGTTGCGTTTAGCATAAATCAGGTCTCCGTATAAATTAGCGAAAACCTTTTTCTCATTTTTCTGTTTGCTCGCCTCTGCGGGAGACATTCGAATGCTCCAATGAAAACTATGATTATCTTGATTCACTAACTTGTCAAGTTTATCGAAATACACTGTATTATTGTTAGCGCTAAACATCTTAAAGAGTTTTTCCTTCATCGTCTTGTTCCAACGTTCGGCAACAGATGATTTTTCTTCATTTTCCGTTGTATATTAAGTTATCCCATTCTTATCAAGCAGATCTTTCATTGTTCTGTTGAAAAACTCACTTCCCTTATCAGTCCATAACATTTTCGGTTTTCGCTTCGCGCTAAATATGGATTTAAAAGCATCCGCAACCGACTGTCCTTTTTTATCTTTCAAGGGTCGAATCCAACCATATTTTGAGAAGACATCGATCATTATCAGGATATATTTGATTCCTTTGTTCCACTTACAATATTTCCCCATCTCGACTAAATCTGCCGCCCAGATGTTGTCAACTCCATAGGCAATGACTCTTCGTTTTGGAAAGCGCCGTATGATTGGTTTATGTAATTCATCGCTTAGGTTTCGAGCCTAATCTATACTCGAATCCTTCTGCCGTTTTTTGAAACTCCTAAACCAAGTTTTTGTTTTCCATCGATTACATTTCTAGCTAAAGCATGGCCTCACTGTCTTTCATTCCATGGAATCGAGTCCAACGCTGCAACCATTTTTCTATCTGCTTTGTTTTTACACTGACGCGGGTCGGCTTTCTTTGCGCAGACTGAATAATCCACATCATGCTGCATAGCAACTGCATCGGTTTTTCCTGTGGGTTGCTGATAAATTTCGAGGATTTCTCCAGTGTTTTCATCAAATCTGACTTGTTTATCGAGTGGGTTGTAAGGGCCTGTATAGTTATGCCCTGGGAGGGTGAAACCTTTCTTTGGTCTTGGCATGTTCCCAATTAATTTATGAACATCCAGCCCACTTCCGTCAAGGTCTTTCCGATCTGTTTTATATTTTCTGTTTGGCCTAATCGCCGTACTCAGTTGATCCATCATATCCGAAGCTGTCTTTGCAAGAAATGGTTTTGCTTTATTCAGCGCAAAACCCAATGCTTTCCTTTGAGTGTTTTTATTTCGTAACAATTCACTGGCTCCACAACGGCCCATTTCAACTGTATTTTTCCCGATCCAAGGCAAAGCATGAGCGACACCTGTTAATGCTAATTCACCAATGCCCCCGCCACGCGGAGGCCGCGTCAGTTTCCCGCCTTAACAAATCTTGTCTTTTTTATTCCGCACGAAGCGCAATGGCAAAACCACATCGGCCTCCCATTTTTTGCAGTCATATAACCGGTTGGCTCCACACAGCCAGTAACTCGTTTCTCCTTCACACAATATGATTTCATTTTTAATCGAAATATTCTTTCATGAATTTTTCATTGAACATGGTATCCGTTAAACTCAAAGGCTTCAGGATATCATAATAATCTTTCTTCATTGCCCATTGATGAAGGAAATAAAGGCAATAATACTCGCAAAGGACACTGTTTATGTTTTGATACTGAGTTGTGTTGTAAAGTATTGGTTCTGTCACTTGTAAATTCTTAAGGAGGCAGCGTGGTCGAGTGGTTAGGGCGTCGGACCTGTAATCCGGAGGTCCCGGGTTCAAGTCCCGCTCTGACCACTTGCTGGAGTTGTTTCACGGCAGACCCGAGTTCAACTCCTCGACCACGCTTGTAAAATAGCCAACTGGTTTGCCTCCTGCCAGTTGGGATTTTTAAAAATGTTATGTTCTATTTGAATATTTGTTCTTTATTTAGTGTCCCCAATTAGTGCTCGCGCGCTAAATACCTTGACACTTAAATAAAGTGATTATTATTATTATTATTATTATTATTATCCCATCCCAAAACTATCGAAAAACCACACGAATTTCCTATCATGCGAGGGAACGCAGCAAACCCAATGAGTTCCTGCATTTTTCAGCGAATCAAGATTCAAGATGCATGGGCTATGTTTTCTGGGTTAGAAATCATCTCTTGCATATATCCCTTTGAAATTTGGAATTCTAAGATATGTAATCCAGTTTAACGGATCAATATTACTCAGCGGCTTGTTTATGAATTTCAGTCGCCTCATAATATTGCCCCCACCAGTGGAATGCTGTTGAATGGACTCTTTGGCCTAGGCTTTTACACAAGTTTCTTGGCAACTTTTTGGCAATTTTTGGCCTTTCGAGCAACTTTTGAGCAACTTATGGTTTCGAGCATTTTTTCGGCAACTTATGGTCTTTTGACGAAAGACCATAACGATATGTTGTCATTTTAAATGATAACATATCTTTTTTAAATTATACAATAACCAATTCATTCCCAATTTTATCTATTTTCACTTCTTCTTCATAGAGAACTATTGCATGTACATTAAAGTTGGCGGTTGCATCTGCGTTCAATTTATACCTGAATATTAACTGCTTGGGATCTCTTGTCGGTTTTTTCAGTTTGATAAGTCAGATGGGAATAAATCAATCCATAAAGAGAATTGAAATCGGCTAAATTCAGCTGTGTTCCAGATTAATAGTCATTTTTCCTCATTGCATAAGCCATGACATCCTGGAATATTCTTACTTTGCTTTCACTGTCATACTCTGTTTCCGGGTAGAAAACCCCATTTCCATACTCTAATCGGCAAGTCGACACAGATGAATTATTATTTGACGCATTCAGCTTGAAAGAATCCATAAGATAAGGGGTATCTTCTGCAGGATCATCATTGGGTGGTGCTGTTCTTTTCAAATAAACAAAAATATGTTTAACATTGTCAATACTTGCAGATATCTGGAAGAATCCTGATGACTGCGTGGGAGCTGATTCTGCACACATCTCCCTTAAATATTTCCATTGTGTTTCTTTCAGGAATGAACTGACAAATTTGTCATAAAGAGAATCTTTAGGTGTCAGTCTGGGAACCTAAAGCAAAAACCTATTCACAACAACTCTTCCAGCATCAGTGCCATTAGCCATATGAATTAATTCCCCATCATCATTAAGGGTAATCTCAAATTGCAGCTGCATAGGCACAAGCATCTTATCTTCCAACTCTTCGAAAAAGGAAAAACGATTCAGGGGAATAATCGTATTAGTGCTTTGAAGATCTCGAGTAATCACTCGCCGAGCTTCAAATCCTGTATTAGTATCAGCGGTTGGAGACTGGACCGAGAAGGCTAACATGGCGGGCCACGTTTCTTGCTAAGAAGGAAAGATTCCCCAATAGAATGCTCAACTGACTTCTTAAGTGAGCTTGAAATAGCATGTCGTAAATCTATAAGTGTAATTACTGTTATGACGTCACAATTACGCGCGAGCGTAGTGTCGATCTCTTGAATAAAGTGACTTGAACCGAGACCTTCAATCTTATATTGCAATAGTCGCAATATTGGTGCCGAGACCTGATGTCCGGAAGAGGCAAAGCGTTTGAGATCAATCCGGGGATCGTACAAAGGGCACTGTACGCAGGAAAAAAGCGGAAAAACTAATGACGTCAGAATGCCCGAACGAAGCAGAATTGTCAGCACTTTTGGACAGACTCACACGGTGATCTGGAGAAATCGAACGCATGGACAACCAAATAGTGATAACCCTTCAGGACGAAGAGGAAATCGAAAAAGAAACAGAAGATGCGTTATCTTTTCAAGACACCATTTCGGACTGTCAATTCAAAATCTCTCAGCTTCTCAACAAAAAGCGGCAAGACAACCTACCGGTAAGCTCGCTCCATACTAGAATTTTAGGAGAGCCAGCTAGCCCACGAACGCACGTCAATCTACCAAAAATAACCATAAAATCATTTAGAGGAGACCCTCGTGAATGGCTTACATTCTGGGATAGATTTAGTGCAACAATTGATGAACATAGCGAACTTAGTGACATTGAAAAAATGAATTACCTAATCGGAATGGTGAAAGGAGAAGCAGCGCGCGCTATCGCCGGCTGACAAAAGAAAATTACACCAAGGCGATAGAACTACTAAAAGAGCGCTTCGGGCAAAAACAAAACCTCATTAACGCGTACATGGAAGCGCTCTCTAAACAATATCCTCCATCAGACGATCTTAGAAGTTTAAGAAAATTCTACGACACAGCAGAAGCGAATATCCGCGGATTAGAAGCACAAGGAGTAACGACAGATTCATACGGCTGCCTACTTATTCCAATACTTCTCAAGAAACTATCTGAGAATTTACGATGCGCGATCTTTAGGGCAGATTGAACAGTCGACAAATCACTCGACAACTTAAGAGCAGCCCTACGCAAAGAAATTGAAACAAAAGAGAAAGGCCACCTGTCATTCAGTAAGCACGAAGAAACTCACGAAGAAGAGCCATTAGTACCAACAACAGGGGCATTTCTATCTAGGTACAAACAAAAACATCCGCCTTCAAACCACGTAAACCAAGGCATTGCACGTATTGCTAGGGAAATCATCGCCCCGATAAATGCGACAGAATTAACACAACACAGGAAAGACGCCAAATTCTGCAACAACAGCGAAGGTGTTTCAACTGTCTAGGCGCAAACCACACCCAAACCGAATGTTTCTCGAAAGGTCGATGCATGATCTGCAAGAAGAAACATCACACCTCCATCTGCGAAGAACCTCCAAAGGAAAGCTCTCAGAACGAGAATAACTCACAGCAACCGCGTAACAACCAAATAGTGCAATCAAACACAAATGAATCGTCGACAAACAGCGCGGAACAGAGCAAAGCGCACATGAGAGCAACCCACACATCATCCCATAACAATCATATCCTAATGCAAACAGCAACGGTAAAAATACAAGGGATGGAAACTCACCATGCCCGCATTCTATTCGATACCGGATCCCAAAGAACCTTCATCAGCCAAGACATGAAAAACAAATTGCGCCTTAAGACTATCCGTCGAGAAATTCTAGACGTAACCACATTCGGAACAACCCAAAGCATACTCTCTCTACAAAATGAAAACGAACAAATCAGAATAACAGCGCTTGTTACGCCAATAATCTGTCCTCCTTTATCCGCAAGAAGGAAAGGCCTCCAGCTACCTCCGGAACTAAAAGAACTTAGACTTGCAGACCCTCTACAAACACAGACCGATATCAAAGTAGATATCATAATTGGAAACGACCACTTTGGTGAACTCATCACAGGAAATATAATCAAATAAAACGACGAAGCCATAATTGCTATGGAAAGCAAGTTCGGCTGGCTTTTGTCAGGACCTGTTAAAACAAACCACGACGTGAACAACACAGTATCGTGTTATAAAGTAGACGTCGCAACAACCGACCTTAACCTAGACAATCTTCTGACCAAGTTCTGGGAAATAAACGAAATACCAAACGAAAGCAACAATGATGACCCCATAATCAAGCAATTCGAAGAAACAATCAAATTTAACGAAGCGACGGGACGATACAACGTCGAGCTTCCATGGAATGACAACAAGAGTGATCTCCCGTCCAACTTCAACCTAAGTATGAACCGCTTAACAGGCCTACAACGAGGTATGAACAAGAAAGACCCGACACTTATCAAGAGATACAACGAACAGCTTCTAGAGCAAGAAACTCTAGGATTTATTGAGAAAGTCAACAACCCAGACAAGCACGAAGGAACTATTCACTATATTCCGCATTTCCCAGTCTTTAAAGCAGACAGCGCGACAACAAAAATGCGAATAGTATAAGACGCATCAGCAAAAAGGACACCCAATTGACTGTGTCTCAACGACTGCCTCCACACAGAGCAAAATTTAATGCACGATCTTACTGGCATCCTTATGAAATTCAGAAAACACCAGATAGCACTCACAGCCGACATTGAGAAAGCATTTCTGCAGATAGAGCTCGATCAAAACGTCAGAGATGCGACAAGATTTCTATGGTTAAAAGACGCGCAAAACCCAGCTAATGAAACGAATAACTTACAGGTATACAGATTTTGCCACGTCCTTTTCGGAGTAACATCATCACACTTTCTGTTGAACGCAACTATCCAATACCACCTAAAACAGAAAGACAACTGGATTGCTAAAGACATCATAGATACCATGTATATGGACAACCTGGTAACCGGTACTGACTCGGAAGAAAACTATTTGACCCCATACATATGTATGTAGAGCCAATAACAGTTAAAGCAAAGATTATGGTACATGAACTTTGGAAACACAGCATAACCTGGGATCAAGAACTACCCGACAATGACAAACGAGTTTGGTTGAAATGGCTTGACGATATCAACAACCTTGTACTATTAACGATTGCTAGACGCTATTTCCATAACAGGAACACGAAGAAACAGTTGCATGTATTTTGCGATAGCAGCACACTTGCCTACGGAGCAGTCGGATATTTAAGAGGGACAGCCGAAAAAGAAACAAACACAGTTCTTGTTATGGCTAAAACAAGAATTGCACCCAACAACTATCAAGATACATATTAGAAACACTTCAACTTAACGAAAACGAATGTGAAGTAACGTGCTGGAGCGATTCCCAAATCGTATTGTCGTGGCTATCAACAAACAAGAAACTACAACGATTCGTTAACACAAGAATTCTCAGGATAAAAGAAATCATATCTCCGAAGAGATGGAGATTTTGCCCAACAACCATGAACCCAGCAGACTTACAAACTCGCGTCCTTGATACTAAAGCATTCAACAACAACCAAAAGCTATGGTTTGAAGGACCCCCATGGCTCAAAGAACCTGAAGAGAAGTGGCCAACGGACCCAAAGTAATTAATAACTCCTGTTAATGAAGAAAACGAAATCTCCCAACTAAAACTCAAGAACTTCCCAGCATATTGAACCTTATTGATCTCGCGAGTTACAGCACCTTTAATCGGGCAGTTAGGGCAGTAGCCCTCGTCATTGTCTGCACAAGAAAGTGGAATAAGAAAGCAGTAGATCTCAATATCACAGCAGAAACAATGACAGAAGCAAAAAACCTGTTATTGGCAACAACACAAGATAACTTTTACCTGGAAGAAAAGATGTATTTGCAGAATAAGCCCAAAACAAAGCAACCAAGCCTAGTATATCAGTTATATCTATATCTTGACAACGCCAACCTTATCTGTTGTCGCGGAAGACTCCAATATACCGAACTTCCTCAAGACAAAATTTCCAATTCTATTACCAAAAGAAAGCTTCTTGACCACACTCATTGTCAGAAGCATGCACGAATAGTGATGCACAACGGTGTACGTGAAACGCTTACTCAACTAAGACAAACATACTGGATTCCCCAAGGTCGACAACTTGTAAAAAGAATAATCTCCAAATGCACTAGATGCAGGAAGCATGAGGGACCTCCATTCCGTTCAATTCCTGCACCACCTTTACCTATAGAAAGAATAACGAAATGCCAAGTTTTCCAGTTCACCGGAATCGATTATGCAGGGCCCCCTTACGTCCGTAGTCAAGGACAACCAACCTCACACAAGGTATATATATGCTTATTTACATGTGCGGCGGTCAGAGCTTTACATCTAGAAGTCGTGGAGGACCAAACAACTGAGGCATTCCTTAGAGCATTTAGGCGCTTTATAAGTAGACGAGGGGTCCCACAAATCATAATCTCAGACAACGCAAAGACATTTAAGGCAGGGGCCCAAGAGTTAGAAACACTGAGCAATAACATACTTAAAACCTCCTCTGCCCAGCAATATTTCGCAAACAACGGAATAACCTGTAAATTTATCGCCGAGAGAGCACCCTGGTGGGGAGGATTCTACGAGAGATTAATTGGAATGACGAATAGATGCAATGGCAATAATGGCAAAGACTTGACATTTCATGCATTTCTGAAGGATCCTTACCGAAGGTAAGTTTTTCCGCCGTCCACTTTTCAACTGACTTTCATTTACTAGATCTGCTCAAGGAATATCTTCTGGGGTTAATTTTTAATCTCTAAATTACAAATCGCTCTTGTTTCCGCTGCCATATTTACTTTATTTGAAGTTTGCGGTAAGTTTGGTGGCCCTTAGGCCTTGCTTTCATGCTTACGTCATAAGTGTGTATACGGAATGAATCTCCCGGTCTCCCGTACGGGTCACCAAATCTCCCGGATAAAAGCGACTTTGGAATAAAATAGGCTAAGATTTTAACACAAATTTTCCCAAAATCCCCAAAAAATGCAGTCTTTCATCATATCTTACTGACTTCACAAACGCTTTTTGGATCTCAGAAATGCAGAAAACGGTAATTTCCGGACCCCTATGATGAGGCCCTGTCAGGGTAAATTCCGACAGGCGACATGACCCAAAAAAGTAGCGACAGCACGTAAAATGAAATCGCAACAAAAGACAAATGTTCGTTCAATTTCCGACAGCAACGTGAAACATTGATAAAACACCGACACAAGACATTTTAAAATTCAGACAAAGGACGTGGGAACCCCTAGCAGGGCCTCTATGATTCTTGTGACTATGTTGCTCGATTCACGCCTTGGGGGGCGGGGTGGGGGGGGGGGGGGGGGGGTTGGTGGAATTTCACCCCCAGAAAAAACTTCCTATTTTTAATCTCTGCAAGAGATGTGTGAATTTTAATGCTTTTTTTCTCGTGAACTGTGCAAGTACGCTTGAAGTTTACGGATAGAAACAAAAGAGGTGACAAGACATGTCACTAGAAATCTTTTGAGTTTCGTTCGCCAAAAAATAATGTTAAAACAGTTAGTGCGTCGAAATAAATGCCATCACGAGTTGGATCTTCATTGAAAGACCATTATGCCGTTTTAAGGATTTTCTTAGACTTTGTAGAACCAGAGATACAGTGTATGTATGTATGTTTATAAAAAAAGACAAGAAATCATTGACATGATCACGAGCGGCGAGATCAAGTTTAATAATTTCGCTCCGCTTATCACGTCACTGAAATCTTTAAAGTTTTGTTCGACAAAAAAATGCCATGCGAAATAAATGCCATCACGAGTTGGACCTTCATCGAAAGAAGATTTTGCCGCTTTAACCACTTTCTTGCATCTTGTAGAACCAGAGATATCATCATTTGACATGGCAAAAATAATGATCCCACTGCTTGTGGTCATGTGTCAATATTTACATTTTCTGAGCGGTCAGCTCAGAACAGTGCATCAAAGAAGCGAACACAAGTTTCGCAAAAGAAATGTGTATTACATTGTAAAGATTTTCTTTCGCTTTTCAAGTCAATTGTCTTGAAAGAAAGCGACTTTTTAAGCGAACAGAGCGAGTTCCTGTTTTCCTGCGACGAAAGCTTTTTCGCCAGTCCGTGATACTGACAATGTGCACGTGCATAAGCGCCGGGATTTGGCACCAGTCAGACTACTCCTGGAGTGAAAATAATCTTGAAATCATACTTGATGACTAGTTTTTGGAGTGTTTAAATTTCTTGTGGATAAAACAGATGAAAAGCTTTTCATGGAATGATTGAGGACATTAAGCAATGTTTATAATATTCGACGCGTAAGGAATTTCGTCGCCGGCACTTTCACGTCTTCCACGGGACCTTTACGCAAATTTATACATGTGCTTGACACCGTTATAAGAGAAATGTTTGCTATTTTGCTTCATTTCATTCACTGTCATCGCCAAAGGTCGTTTTTAACATTTATGTTTCATCCAAGGTTTTCGTTTTTAATGCCAAGAATAGCTTGTGCATAGCTGTTTTAATATGAGAACATGTACGTGAGTTTCAATTGGATTCAATTTTGCTTCAATGCAAATCCAAAGTTCCATTTTATTTTGGTTGTTTTGATTCAATCTTATTCATGGCGGTCGCTGTTATGCATTTGTTTTAGTGGCGCTTTGATAGCAGGACTTGTCTTTTGTTCAGGAAAACTTAGGAAAACAATGCCACATAAAGCAAAATTATGGCAATGAATAACAAAAGCGAAAGCGTGCTTTATTAACGCGCTTCCAAACGCGCTTTTTGTAACGCGTTAATGCGAAAAACGTGTGTGTGTTTTGCGTGTGCGTTGGTCGTGTATTTCTGAGCTGCACTGTACTGTGCAGACGGTCGGGTAATACTGTTTTTGAGAATTGCTAAAATTGAAAAATAGACCGGTCATCGATCGATTTTATGTAAACAAAACAAGACTTGGATAATTTTTATAGTTCTAAACTTCACTCGCGTGGTCTTATGCAAATATGTTTGTGTATTTTTTGCAATTTTAGTTTCCAAATCAGTTTCTCGGACAATTTTTTATACGCAGCAGGTGTATTTTATTTGGAAATTAGTCGTACAAGTTATTCTAGACAGAGGAAAAGTTGTTTTTGTGAACTTTTGTACGGTCTAAATGTACTGTGCAAACAGTCGCGTAAGTCTGTTTTTGAGAATTGCTAAAAAAAAAATAGCCCGGTCGTCAATTTTATTCTTGTGCTTCCGACCTTTCACCTCAGTTAAGTTCACCTCAGTTAAGAGCGACGTTGTTAGACTCAGCCTATCTATATACATGTATATTATATAAAATATGTACCCCTTGGCCCTTCTGTTCTGTGCACCTCTGAAACATGGCAGATTGAGTATGTTACTGGCTTACATCAGTTTGTGTGACGCAATGCATGAGCTTCACAGATATGTACTGTGCATATATTTAGCAGCAATTCTTTCAATCTTGGATAATACAATTACAAGTGGTCTTAAAAGCTTTAAAAGACATGTACTGGTGCGTTATACGCCCTCTGATGCACTAATTTTTCTTTCAACCTCCCGAAAGTGAACACTTAAGTTGTGTTCTATTGGGATCAACCATTTTCGGTTGGTTGGGTTGGTTGGATTTGTTTCGTGTAATATTGGGAAAAAACCGTTTTGGGTTGGTTTGGTTGATCAACCATTTCAACCAGCTCTGAACCTGGTTGAAATGGTTGAAACCGAAAATGGTTGAAAAGTGTTCTATTGGGACACCTCAACCAAATCAACCAAAACCGGTTTAGGTTGAAACAGTTGATCCCAATAGAACACGACCTTACCCTTGGTCCCGAGATGTCCCGAGGGTGTCCGCTTACGGGAGGTTCGACGGTATTGACCATGATCGGTGTCATCGGTGGCATAAATCATTGGTTAGCAGAGCAGTTTCTGTTTGAGTCCAAACAAATGTAATTTTGAGACTCGCTAACTAAATTTTGCGGACCTTCAACTCGCGCAAAATACAAGGAATAAGGGAATGTCATTTCTCTGGAAGTAAGAAATAAAACGTAACTAGTGCACTTACATTATCCTCGCCATTCAGCTGATCCACAAAGCACGTTCGAACGAAAGCAGGAACGATTAAATCTCCACTTGAAAGTTTCTTGTTGAACTTCAAATAACATAAACCTATTCTATTTTGATTCAGTCCCTCGATATTTTTCAAAGAATCGCAAAATGAAGTCTTTAAATACGACAACAAATCATTCCATCGATCTCCGCGATCATTCGCATCCGCCATTTTCAAAGACTAGCTTCCAGTCTCTTTCGTTGGAACTGGAGAATGGTTAGCCTGTGTGCAGGCAAAAAGGATAGGAAAATTAAAGAGTATACTCTTAAAATTACACTATTCATTTCTGTCTCGACCACACCTAGGCCTACTACCAATTTTCTGTAGTTATGCTTTACAACAAATCACGCAGCTTTGATATGGACTTTTTTTAAAGAAAGAACACAAAGTAACGGATCTTGGAGACTATTAACGACAAGTCCCTTCAGGGGTAATCGCCTACTGAGAGGAAGGAAGTCGTGGGAGGCGATTTTGGCCCTAGTTCGCGTGATCTTTCGTTGGACTTTTCCTGGAAATGGATCTAGAATTTTTGAAGGTCTTGAAGGGGATGGCCCACAGGTACCCTAATATAATGTTTACCGCATTGAATTCCAAAACGCTTTCAGAATGTTTATTTTTTATTCTGCATGTCAAGCATACAAACAAAACATATTCTGAGACAAACAATAGTCCTCGCGGCAAACAAGAAGCTATTTCAGCGCGTGGAGTTGAAAAAATTGTTCCTTTTCAAGGATTTCAGCTATGTCAATTAAAAATGTTTTCAGGCAGAATTAAAGAGAAATATCTTTTCTTCGTTATGGCTACAATTAAATGTTACATTCGAGCGCAATGCACAATGACTGATCTCAAAGTAAACCTACTCGGTTCAGTTGCCACATTATCGTAAACTGAACTTTCACACCTTTTCTTAGACTTCTCATTCCTTTACACGTTTATTTTTCGTCAATAATTTGGGACATACAGTTAATTTAGCCTTTCTTCTTTGAGAATTTCGGCGTCTACTCGGGTCTACCCCTTTTAGTTTTCTTGGTTGAAGCCGTTCAAAATTGATAAGTTCACCAACTCGCCTAGGTCTCCTGGTGAGTAACAATAATTTTCTGCGCCCACGCGGCGGTCACGCGCGTCCTTTAATATCATCTTCTTGTTTGATCTTTTTCGGCCAATTACCCTCAATTATAGTTGAAGGAAGAAAACATTCAAACGTTCATAGGTTTTGATGTTCAAAGTGACATCTTTTGTCGGCGTTTGCAGTGTTTGTTCTGTATAATACGTGGAGCGGTCCCGGGGGAGCGGTCTTTGCGTGATTTATATCTCGTGGCTTGACCCGTGCGTAAATTTGATCTTTCCGGTTGTCTTGTTTATTAACGGATTGTATGTTTCGATTCAAATCAGAATAGTGTCTCTGAGAAAAAGAAAAACTGGCCTTTACGAAGTATTTTTGCGTTTGTAGACTTGTAGATTTGATTACTTTACCAAAGAAAAGGCGCTTGATTTAATTCAGGCTAAATAACGCAAACGTAGGAGATGCTCACTCCGTCGAGACGAAGGGAAAATGAGCCGCTCCACAAATTAACCCATGGGGCATTGCAAGTCATGACGCACACCGCCTGGAGACATCCAGTATATAAAATCTTTGTCAGTTTGCAACGATGCGCGAAAAAAAAAAAGATAAAGCAAAAAACGTTTACGATGTTGTTGTGCTTACCACGCAAAATTTCAAAATCTTTTTTAGGAAACCTTTCTCCCAAATAAAAGTGGATAAATCACAAAGGTGTCGTGATCTTAAGAATGAAGTCATCACAGGTACATGAAAAGGACGTAATGAGACACACCCATATCAAATTACTTTCCCGACCTTTCATTCTGAGTGTCATCAAACAAAGAACACACACTCTGACATATCCAGTGAACAAAAAGCGTTGTTTCGTTGTTTACGATCGGTCTGTGACAAAACCGAGCATAAATATGTTTACAACGAACGGAGTTTACCGCCTTGAATTCCAAAACGATTTTATTATGTTAATTCTTTCATTCTGCGTGTCAACATGTAAACCAAACATATTCTGAAGTATCCAGTATATCGGTGGTGTGAGGTGTGTTTATTGGAAGGACGTGGTGAACTTCAAATGGTAGTTTCAATCTTTGAAGAATTTTGTCGTTGTTATTTGCCGGGAACTGGAGCAAAAATATCGATGTAAACGTTCAAGGTATGTATTTTAAATTTTATAACCAAATTAGTAGTAGTATATTTGGAGAACTTTCTAAAAACAATAGTGGTAGAAATACCGTTTTCAGCTGTGCTAAACAAGGGATTATTCATTGTTTCCTTTTTGTGTTTGAGCTATTGGCTGCGGCCGCACTTGGTGAGTTAACTGGGTTATTTTTTAGTTACCCGGTTAAAATTCCTTAAAAAATAACTCGGTGAAAAGGTGTTTGTAATGAAATAACCGAGTTTATTTTTCTGAGCGGCCGCACTTTAGAAGGTTGAACTTTGAACGTGAGAGATCATGTTATTATTTGTTGTTATGTGTCCCCAAATTAGTATGGGTTTACCCAGGCTATAAGGTCTTTTGACACTTAAATAAAGTTTCTATCTATCTATCTAGCGAGAGCGGCACAAAACAATACGATATGATTATAAATGAGTGAAAACAACGCCTCTGCATATGCATTTTACATATTGTTATTCCGTTCAAAACAACATCGTCAAATGATCAAATTATAGGTTTTGTGGAGAACGTAAACACACGACGATTTTCCTTTCTCCATTTGAAGTTGAAAGGGTGTACGAATTCATCAGGGAGCCAAACATTGCCGGGTAAGCGAAGATGATTGACAGATCGGAAGTTAACCTGCACTAAGGTCCCGTCCACACGTATCCGGATATTTTTGAATCCGCAACTTTTTTGTTGCGGATTAGAAAACATTCGCGTCCACACGTAGCCAATTCGAATCGTATTTGCCCGTCGACACGTATCCGGATTCGCTCTAGCAGCCAGGGCTTCTCTTTAAGAGAGAATTTCTCTGGATACCGCGTGAGATCAGAAAAATGTGGCACATGCTTCGAAAATTCCCTACCGTCATATTCAGTTCAGAGATACCCTATGGAAAGTCAGTAACTGTGGTGGGATTTTTTTGTGCAAATCTATTTTTGATTTCAAGAAAATTCTCAAAACCTGTAACGGACCCCATCGCCATGAAATGGTTGAAATGAAAGCGATGAATATGAGTACAAGAACTGATCTCGTTAAAAGCGCACAGGGAAGCAAGGCTTTCCCAAATTTGAGCAATTGTGTAGGAGGCATTAACAAATGATTTGAGCTAATAACAGGCTTTGTACTTAAATTTCTGAATTAACGTTGAGTGTTTGAAAATCGCTCATATTTCATTATTTAAAAATTGCATTTTGGAGCAGTTTTTCAAGAAATATTTTCCCTATGCGGTATAACTCAGAATCGCTTTAAATTGCGGTTTTGGAAATGTGGATATAGTGCTCTTTTCAAGGAAACGAAAAAACGTTTGGGCCTCTTAACTACTTCAAAGAAAAAGCCCGTGTCATTTCGAGGAAATCACAACATCGACTTGTCAACAACCGCAAATAATCGAATTACGCTTGTTGTTATTGAAGCCAAAATTCCGACGAAAACTTATCGCTTTACACCATACTAGATCAGAGACATAGTATAACGAGCTTACCTTGCATAGCCAGTGGTTGAAGGTTGGTTTTATCCCTATTTTTGTTTCAAATGGCCATCTTCGCTCCAACAGGTTTATCAAATCACGCAACCAGTAAATGTTGCCGAAGGCACTTTCTCGGAAATATCGCTTTTCTCGACAGTTCCAACCACAGTATTTCAGCTTCCATTCAGCTATTATATACATTGGACTTGATTGCAAAATAAAGCGTGACGATTTGAACGTTTGAAGTGTCTATAGTGGCAAGTGAGTTTAACAAAGTTGGCAGTTCAAAACGAACAAGGAACTGATCATGAGCTGTTCATGTCACGCAACGAGACTGTGTACACAGCATGGTCACAGGAATCCCAGCAAAACTGGCATTGTTCGTATTTTTCTTTTCTTCCACCATTATGATGCAGCTGTTTATTAAAGAATACGAATTTATTACCCCTTATTAACGAAATGTGAAACAAATCGTCTATTGGCAACACTAAACTGACCCACGACGCTTTGAAAACTGTCTTGTTATAAAAACATACAAGTGAATCAAACCCCCGCTGTGCAGATTTATTTTTGGTATTCACCAGATATAAATGAAATAATATGTACATATTGGCTAAGTGGGAGGGCCGGATGGGAAAATATTTGGCTCGAGGTCATGGCGTACGGACCGAGCGCACATGAGCGCAGCGAGGTCCGTGCGCCATGATCGAGAGCCAAATATTTTCCCATCCGGCCCGACCTAACTTAGTCAATAAGTATTTTATCATATGACCAATTTGGAGACAAAATTAATTAAAATTTTAACGCGCAAGGCCCTCCGCTTTTGTAGTAGGGCCCTACGGCTTTTTCCGGCCCCGCTCGCGCAAATGCGTACGGCCCTCATACGGGACTTTCATCAATGGTTTTGCAAAGAAAAAGCTCGCAGGGCCGGCCGACGGGTCATATAATAAATTAAGTTAAGTCCACTCTAAGTAAACGATGACAACATTTTTATCAGCTGTTTAACAAACCAATGGTTTATTAAATTTCAGAAATATATTCACTTGCGCAGTGGTTTATATAAGATACGATGATACCACAACTACTAACGCTATAACGGACTACAACAAGTTCGGAAATTCAAGCAGGGCTCTAACCTCTTTTAACTGGTTACGGAATATGTAACAAAATTGAAATCTGCGTGTTGCTTCTATTATGGCAGGATATGGATAACGCCCTAGTCGTCTTGTAGCCTTCCGGATTCAGCGGGGGAAGCTTTCAATATTCAGTTAATTATTCTTTATGATGTGTTAGTAGCCTGTACCAGAGGAAATTGATCAGGGAACGGGCACTGAAAACTAGATTTTTGTCATTCTGGAATGAATGCGCTCGAATGCGGTGCAAAGTTCAAGGATTGGAATGGCAACCTTCCTCGGACGCCGCGTTCATACCAGCGACACTGCCCAGGTACAGTGTCCACTCACACACCAGAGGTAGGTCCATCTTGTTCCAGGTGCTTCGGATGGGTGCTCAGAATTGGGGAACAGCACGAAAGTATTGGAGGCGAAATGACGGTGAGGGGACCGCGTCCCCTCTCATCGCGTCTGCTTTGCTCGCTATTTTTGGTAGTTTCTTGGTGTTGCGGATGGTGTGATCACCAAATGACGTAAAACAAAAGATTCAAAAGACACTGAACAATACCCACACAACACAAAAGATAACCAACAATGGCTTCCGCAACACCAAGAAGCACCCCTATTTTTACACGCCATTCCCCTAGTATGTGGGTCTTTCCTATTGTCTGAATTCCTGGAACAGGCTATATTGTAAGTCTGAACGCGAACTATTCGGAGACACAAAATGGCAGTAGTAACAGTACATCTGAACATGTAAGTGAGGACGCTCCTATTGCGACAATCAATACAATACACGCTCTTCGAAATCGCAGGCACTTGACATGCACCGCGTCCCGCGCACTTTACGTGCATTCCACTTGCACTTCACACGTTTCAACACTCGATTTTTATGCGCAGCCATTTTTTGAAGAAAATTTGTTTTAAGCAGCCATTTTTTTTAGTTCCGTAACCGCTCATCCCCCCCCCTCCCCAACCCTCCGGGAATTTGTCGGGCATTTTATAACTTTTCCTTCCCAAGGGTGGGGCATTTCCTAAAATAGGTCAGCCCGGGGGTGGGGCATTGTCAAAACAACGTTATCTTATGGATATTAAATTCGTACATGCTTCGTTGTTTATTTTAAATTTTCTGATCTCCCCCAGTATAAAAATATAAAAACTGAGGCGATAAATGTCGCTTCAGTCCTGCACTTTCCAAGTGAAAATATTAAAGTTTCATACAATTTTCAAAACAGGCCACCTATTGCCTTACCTTTCAAGTGCCACAGAAGATAATATCTATATCGCGGCAAATTTTCAATTTTTGTTGACGTCTTATTTGCCAACATTCATGGCCTTGGTGTCTTCGTGATTTGTCGCAACAGATCTGTCTATTTAAAAATTCAATAGCAACTTCACTTGAAAAAGCGTTTCAATCAACGGCGACCTTACCGTGTAAATGGATTGAACGTAAGCATAGTTTTAATCAAAATTAATAACATTAACAACGAGAATCGACAGGAAATTATTGGAGTCAAAAGTTTTGTGGAAACATAACACAAATATTTAGAACGAATGAGGTAACCGATATAAGTAATACTGAGCCAAGGTAGAACGAAAGAATTCCTAGCATGAATAAAGATCCATTTATTTGTGAGCAATTATTGCTTCCATCAATAATCATGGAAATAAAAATTTTGATCTTGTCCCATGGTCAAGCATTTACACTCTTTCAGATGCCCCACCGTGGGGATTTGTACATATAAGCTGACCCCACCGTTGGGCATTTGCAACTTTTTAAAAATAAAAAGACAAATGCCCGACAAATGCCCGGGGGGGGGGGGAGATGAGCGGGCTTGGAATTGCCGGAGCCATTAGTAGTTGTGGTATCAACCTCGTTCCCAGGGTCTCTCATCTTCCCGCCCCCTGGAGCGAGAGAAGAGAGACCCTGGTTAACTCTGGTCACGTGCGTCCCAAAATCTGGGATGTAACAAATAAAAAATTTGAGGGAGGGGCGGCAAAGTGGGAAATTTGTTCGCTCTAGCCAGAGCGCTCTAGCAGAGCATTGCAAATCAAAACAAATCCGAAAAGCGTTCGGCGGCTTCCGATATAATGTGAAGCGGCGGTCATCCGCAGACTTCAAAACATATCCACATCGACTGGTTTTGAGAGTGCAAGTTGCTTTAGGATCTGTAAATTAACAGTTGGGAAATTGTCACGGCGCTTGCAATTACAGTCCAATTTTATTACTGGACGCCGCCGCTAAGCTCGGTCTCGGCAGAAAATGCTTTTGATTTTATATGGCATTGTTCCGAACTGAGATGAATTATCGCTACATACTATTCAGCAGGCGATCTTCAAGCTTCATTCGACAGGCACATTAAATTCACAGTCGCCGTCTGTTCTCGGACGATGGCGAAATGGAAAAATATTTTGACATGCAGATCGACTTTACACTTTTATAACAGGAAACGAGGTAGAGAAGATAATGATAGCTTTTATTCTTCATAGGCGAGGCATGTTGGTTTGGTCAACATTTACCAGTTCCAGTCGTTTGAATGTCTATACAAGATCTTTACGTTTTATTGTTTCATTATACGCTTGTAAAATTATTGAACGATAACCATTTTAATCCTTGCGCATATAAATTCATTCGCTTTTGTTTGAATCGTTTGATTGAACCGTTTCCGGACATCAACGGACTGGCGCACAGCACGAGCCACTGTGAAGAAAACGAGACAAAGTTACAAACACTGTCGACCCTTCCTTAGGAATATAATTGTCCAAGAGGCACGTGACCAGAGTTGACCAGGGTCTCTCTTCTCTCGCTCCAGGGGGCGGGAAGATGAGAGACCCTGGGAACGAGGTTGTTGTGGTATCTGCGCAAGTGAATATATTTCTGAAATTTAATAAACCATTGGTTTGTTAAACAGCTGATGATAAAAATGTTGTCATCGTTTACTTAGAGTGGACTTAACTTCATTTATTTCATTTATATCTGGTGAATACCAAAAATAAATCTGTACAGCGGGGGTTTGTATTCACTTGTATAGTTTTATACCAAGACAGTTTTCAAAGCGTTGTGGGTCAGTTTAGGTGTTGCCAATAGACGATTTGTTTCACAGTTCGTTCATAAGGGGTATTAAATTCGTATTCTTTAATAAACAGCTGCAGCATAAAACTGAAGATGCAATGGTGGAACAAAAGAAAAATTCGAACAATGCCAGTTTTGCTGGGATTCCTGTGACCATGCTGTATACACAGTCTCGTTGCGTGACATGAACGGCTCATGATCAGTTCCTTGTTTCGTTTTGAACTGCCAACTTTGTTAAACTCACTTGCCACTATAAACACTTCAAACGTTCAAATCGTCACGCTTTATTTTGCAATCAAGTCCAAGGCATATATAATAGCTGAATGGAAGCTGAAATATGGTTGGAACTGTCGAGAAAAGCGATGTTTCCGAGAAAGTGCCTTCGGCAACATTTACTGGTTGCGTGATTTGATAAACCTGCTCGAGCGAAGATGGCCATTTGAAACGAAAATAGGGATAAAACCAACCTTCATCCACTGGCTATGCAAGGTAAGCTCGTTATACTATGTCTCTGATCTAGTATGGTGTAAAGCGATAAGATTTCGTCGGAATTTTGGCTTCAATAACAGCAAGCGTAATTTGATTATATGCGGTTGTTGACAAGTCGATGTTGCGATTTCCTCGAAATGACACGGGCTTTTTCTTTGAAGTAGTTAAGAGGCCCAAACGTTTTTTAGTTTTCTTGAAAAGAGCACTATATCCACGTTTCCAAAACCGCAATTTAAAGCGATTCTGAGTTATACCGCATAGGGAAAATATTTCTTGAAAAACTGCTCCAAAATGCAATTTTTTGATAATGAAATATGAGCGATTTTCAAACACTCACCGTTAATTCAGAAATGTAACTACAAAACCTGTCATTAGCTCAAATCATTTGTTAATGCCTCCTACACAATTGTTCAAATTGGGGAAAGCCTTACTTCCATGTGCGCTTTTAACGAGAACCTGTATTGTGCTCATATTCGGCGCTCTTATTTCGGCTATTTCATGGCGATGGGGGGACCGTTAGAGTTTTTGAGATTTTCTAGAAATGAAAAATAGATTTGAGCAAAAAAATACCACCACGTTTATTGACTCACCATGGGCTATCTTTGAGCTAAACATGAGAGTAGGGAAATTTTGCATCATGTGCCACCTCTCACGCGGTCAGGGAAAAAAGGCTCTCTTAAATGTTGTCAAAAAAGCATACGCAAAGGCCAAGTTCAAATCAAAGTTCAACTGAAAACACGTTATTAGACTAGAAATAAGTCCATGTAGAAGTGAAGCGATAACATTTCGGTCGGCCATGTTGAACTTCGCGCGGTTAAAGACTGGATCTGATACTGTTACGTCAGCGTATTAAAAAATATCCGGATTCGACCGTCCACACGATGCCGTACTCGTAGCGTATTCAAAAATTTCCACTCTGGAGAGCGAATTAAAAAAGTTGCGAATTCGTGAGTCGAATTCGCCGGATACGTGTGGACGGAAGGCCAATCCCAGGGTCGTAACGAGGTATATGGGATCAGGGATCAAAGACCTAAGAAAAGGTGGGATCAGGGATCACAGCCTCGGATCCGGGATCACAGCCCTCGGGATCGGGATCAGCGTGTTTTCCATTGACTCAAGGATCAGGCAAACAAAATTTTGTGGGATCAGGGATCAAAATTTTCATCACTTTTGGGATCAGGGATTAAAAATTTGCGTAAAAATACGGGATCAGCGATGAAAAAATATACCTCGTTACGACCCTGCAATCCGCAACAAAAAAGTTGCGGATTATGTAAAACGCTCCCGTCCACACGTAAACGTTTATGTTCGTAAACGCATAAGTTTTTATGCGGTTAGCCTCCCGTCTACACGTAAACGCTAAATATCTGCATTGAGCATGCATAGATATTAAGTAGTATCGACATCAGCGTTTACAAAAATATCTGTTTACGCTGTCCACACGTAAACGGGTAAACAGCGTTTTCGAAAATATCCACTTTGGAGTGCGTAATATCCGTTTAGGGTGTCCGTTTTCATCGTTTACGTGTGGACGGGAAGCCTAAACGCATTAAAATTTATGCGTTTACGAACATAAACGTATACGTGTGGACGGGGCCTAAACTACCTAGCGAGGTGGTTTGAATAAACCTAACCCGGTTAAAAAATATATTGTTCTTAATTAATTTCCATCGGAACCGCTAACACGATTTGAATTAGGTGAACGCCAAAAATACGCGGCCGCATCAGGAATTTTGTTAAACCTGTTAATTTTAATTAATAAACTAGTAGTAATCAAGGATTATAAGTGCGTTGGAAAGGAAGTCTTTTTTTGTTAGAGGAGTAAGTTGGGTGTTACACAGAAACTATCCCCCCTTCCCCTTAACAAGTGAGTGGTTGTACACTATAGACTACAAGTTAGTCCTGTTTTGGCTTGGAAAGAAGAAAGGGTTAGAGAGGAGTACAAGGGCATGTTACATGATTTTTTGCGTGACTACGTTTGTATAGGAGCTATGGGAATAGAGGGGGTGATTGCCTGGAAGTTCCACCCCGAGGTTCGAACCTTTATCAGGTAATTTTTGATAGCTTCAGACTACTGTTTTCTATACTTCACCTCTTCAAGAGTTTTCAAAATGAATAAGGTCGTTTTAAATTGGGCGCAATAAAAGGAAATAAGAGGAATCATTTTTAGTTTACTTGTTTGCTGAGCTACTACAACGCCGGGATTATCAGTTGCCACTCACTTACGAAGTTTCGTCAGAACATTTTGCCGTTAAAACTACGTTGTTGTCAAGTCAAGTCAAGTCCAGTTAGTTGTGTTACGTTTCAAATTAACTTGTTACGTTTCCAATTAATTAATTAATTAATTGCCTGTTACGGAGGTCATCACTTATTTCGCGCATTTTGTTAATAATAACGTCGTGAACACAACTGTCCGTGATTGAAAAATACTACGAAAAGACGAGCAGAGCAAGCGATTTTCAAATACCAAACACTCCAAGCACACGGCATGAACACGGACTTCAGTTTTATTTAGGCTTTTTCCGCGCGCGCTGTAATGTTGCGATATTGCGACATTTGGAACTATTTAAATAGCTGACGCGCGTTTTCTATTTAACGGCTATTCACTGATGAAGGGACAGAAGTCCCGAAACGTCTGTATTTTCAATTTCAAAAGCTTAATCGCGCAAGCAAATCGATACTTCGATCCGCGCCCATCCACGAGTCACCACATTATCTTAAGTGAAAACGAGGCCGCCAAATTTGAAAGCAAGGTAATTGTATAATTGGATAATTGGATAATGGATGGTAATTGGATAAACAGAGAAAAATCTCAATTTTTTTCGCTATACACCGGCCGCCAAATGTGAAAGCAAGGTAATTGGATAATTGATGGATAAACAGAGAAAAATCTCAATTTTTTTCGCTATACACAAAATTAGACTTGCGGTCTCCTCTCGTCGACCGCAATTAATTAATTTATAATATAGAGGGCAAAATTACTGAATGCTGATTGGCTGACGAAGAGGGCATTTTTTCTTAATTGAGGGCAAAATTACTCGCTCCTGATTGGTCGAGCATCAAAATTTCTCACTCGTGATTGATTGAGCGCGTCGTCGTTGCATTCAGTTCGCTCGGCGGGATTTTGAAGAAAATTTACAAACGCAGCGCTCGCATGTTTTGCCGGAGATTTGTTATAAAAAGGGAATGAAATCGGAAGTTACCTAAGAAAGGAATTCTACAGGTGAATTACAGCATTTTACGCCAAACAGGAAGCGATTATTTGTGTCAAATCTTGGATTAACTAGGCGCCTGCAGGCCAGTTTGCGACGTTGAAGAGCTCGAAGAAATTCATTCATGGCGACAAAAGGGTTTAAAACTCCATCACTTCACTGAAAAAATGCGGATTTCTGCGGACCTAAAGAAAAGAACTTTGACAGATTTTGCTGAAAAGAAAAAAATACGTTTAACTGGAGAAAGTTAAATCGCCAAACGTGCAAGCAAACTTGAATTCTCGCCATTTGTTGTTGTTATCAAAGCGGCAAAAACTTCAAAACACAGGTACGCTTAAATAAAACTTGCTTTTTTCAGTTTTGTCGTAGTGTCTTTTTACGATAAAAATCAGGCTATGTTCACTAGATGTATTTAACAGCCAAATGTGTCTTTGACCGAACAGAAATTTATTTAACCACAGTGAGTTGAAAAGTTTTTCTTGTCATTTTGCGAGAGAGTATTTTCACTTCGGGTGGTTTCAAGTCTGAGTGACTCTTAAAAAGTCTGAAAGGTTTCCCTATAATTTTGCCCTCTACATTGTAAACAAGTAATCGCATGTTCCCTCGTAAAATTAAGGATTAATATCACTTGTGTTTTCAGAAGCTGTAGAAATTGCCCTCGTCGCTTCGCGACTCGGGCAATTTCTACAGCTTCTGAAAACACGCGTGAAATAAATCCTTAATTTTACTCGGGCCCATGCGATTACATATACTAATTGCAAATAACCGGGTTAACTACTCAAGTGCGGCCGCAGCCATTGTGTCCGTGTAGTGCATTGTTTTAGTCTTTTGTTTCTGTTGTTGTATACCGGTAAATAAGGACAGAACCTTTCGCGGAGTTTAGAATTCGCCTAAATTGTTTGGCTAAATTTCTCGAGTAACTTTTTCGCAATATTCTGTGAGTCAAAGTACAAATGGAAGTAACCGTAAGTGGATTTAATAAGCAGAAATTTGGAAACCATCACTCCTTCCCGCGAAAAAAAACATACTTAGGTTCTAAAGAAATTATCGTGTTGCGTCGGTGCGACCCTTTCTTACAACTAGACAAAATGCAAGGTGTTTTTACGTCAGTTGACCTTGGGTGCGTGTGTATCTCTAATAAATGTTCGCGCATTATCTTTCATTTTCTTTCCGTGGATTAATTTTTGCGAATCTTTGGCTACGAAATTTAAACCCGTACAGGAGTGTAAGTTTAATTTTTAGTCGACTGTTGATGACAGCTTACATGGATGCAATTGCACAGTTTGTTTAAAAAGAAACTGCAATTGACAGATGAACACAAAAAGAAAATCGTTTGATCCCAGTTCAGTCATTTTAGTCTTCAGCTAGTGTACCATCGTCATGTTGTAATCCCATACTTTTATTCCTAACTCGTTATTCATTACTGACAACTTAGTGCGAAAACGAGTGCAAAGCCATAAGGTGACGCTTTATTAGAGTTCTCATATTATTCTCTTATTAGAGTTCTCATTGTATTTCATCATTGTATTTTATCATTTTATCATTGCCTCTGAAAATCCCCTTTGGGGACGTGGTAATAAAGTATGTATGTATGTATGTATGTATGTATTACACTTTTTACTCAGAAACAAACAGCAAGTTTCAACACAATCAAAGGCCTTTGCGATTCAGGTTCAAATGTTCGGTAGTTTCTTGGTGTTGCGGATGGTGTATACCCACACCACAACACAAAAGCTAACCAACAATGGCTTCCGCAACACCAAGAAACACCCAAATGCGGTACCAACTCGGCTATTAAGTCACACATTAGAGTTCTCACTTACCTGCAGTTGAAATGTATAAACTTCACTGAGAGCATTTACATATTACCATTTTATGACTGAAAATCGGTTCCCTTTTTATAGCACATCTCGCAGTTATAAACCCTCCGATATAGCCAAATATACACAAGGTAGCAAAATGTCGGGGTGTAACCTGTTATTTAATTGTAATCCATCCAGAGGAAGTAGTAATGTTACTTGAGGCTATGCCCAGAGGATGATAGGGACCACAAAGCGGGAGGTGCTGGGGCAACAATGTTCTCCACCCCTCATTTTTTATGCAGAGAAAAATAATCAAGTCTAACGTTTCAAAATTCTTTACCAAAATGTTTCATCCCTTTAGTTTTAAAAAATTTCTCTTTATATGCAGTCGCTATTACACTGTTGTCTGTCGGCGCGTAAAACTGTTTCAGCGATATCCTGTTAAAAAAATCTCAGCGGTTACCTCAACCAGGTAGCAATAAATAAGCTACAACGATCATTTTCCGTGCAAATGTTTATTTTTCCGTTGTTCAGTACGATCTCACCACAGTAAACGTTCATTAACAGACCGAACGAGTTTGTTGGTCGGATCAGGCCTTATGGATCATCATCGACGATCAATAAGGCCTGACTCTATTAGCAAACTCTTCCGTTTTCCAGTTTCTTTTCAATTCAAACTTGCTTATACAATTTGAGGCTTTGTGAAAACCGAGTCATTAATAGAACTCCGCTTTAGGTCGATGTTTTTCCTCGCTAGATACATTAGCGTACAGTTGACAAAAAAAGGCTTTTAGTGCTCAGGGTGGCTGTTGTCAGTTATATGTAATTTTGTAGTATGTTGAAGAATTTCATTGACGCTGTAGTGTGATGCCTCGACTAATTGATTCATTAAAAATGGGTATTGTAGCTGTCATAAATTGATCATTTTTCACCAGCCTGGGCTGTTTTAGATCCATTTCTAGCCATTTAAGAAGACCGTTTTTTCCGTTTTTCCGGGAGGGCATGCATACTCCTGATACTCCTTGTTTAGTAACACTTCAGCACGTATGGATTCGTTTCAACTTGTTTGTGTAAATATTTTTCCACGTTTTCTTAATTTACAGATGCAAGTTATGGAAAAAAATATGACGTAACATACCGAAAAAGGATGGATGCCAGGTGATCAATAACGGATCTCTCCACTTCAAAAAAGGTTCGTTTTAAGAACGCCTTACACAAGATACACCTAATTACAATAACGTTGTCATAGAAAAATGAAAAATATAAAAACAAAAAATGAAAAAAAGCCAATAGGAATTAATAAGACATACAAAGTACATTCTCGCCGGATTTTAATAATTCTCAAATCATGCTCAAGAACTATGTTTAAGAACAGGTTTTTTTCACTTTTCCTTTTTCGTAGTGCAACTGTCCACATGTAACAGTTATTCTCAGAGAATGACATCAACCGGGTAGCAACATATTTCCAACATGGACGTTTACCATATGATTTCAACTTTTACCTAGGTGAATTTCAAACAACAATAGCCGCTGCACGCTTAATTAAAAATTGACAATAGCCGCTGCACGCTTAATCGTGCCGCGTGTCGCTATGATGATTAAGCTAATTAATTCCTATTTGGCTTTTTTCATTTTTCATTTTTCTTTTTTCATTTCTCTATGACAATCGGCCATTTGCACGATGGCGTGCAACTATGACTACAACTACCAGAATTCATTTTGTTTTTCCTTTCTTATTTAAATTTTGTAATCCCAGTGCGGTTTAAATAACAATAGCCCTAATTTGCACTACAAAACAAAAAACTGAAGGATTCTGGTAGTTGTAGTCATATGACCTCATCGTGCAAATGGCCTATTAGGTGTAACTACCGTCATGAAAATAAAAATTCAAGAAAAACCAAAAATACTACAAGGAACTAAATACTGAAGAGTTGTGATTTCAATTTCACATTCGATAAGATTTCTTCCACAGAGTTTAAGGCAAAACCATAGAGACCTTATTCATAAATGGCAGCCGATTCATTTGTTTATAATTTCTCATTTTACAGTAAAAATTGTTTTCAAGTTTGCACATGCTAACAAAGTTAAGAGGGCCGAATCATATAAAATAATAATTCAGCTGCCATTTATTGGTAAGTATAGGTAATCATACGGTTTCGAGTTCAATTTGGGATTAATTTGAACGAGTAAGTTTTTCAAAAAGCTCAAAATTGCACGAGCCGCTTGAACGAGAAAACCGTATGATTACTTAGTAATAATTATACATGAAAAAATTTGCATCCATTTTTGTTTGGAATTTTTTTTTTTTTTTGGCAAAAAAGAATTTTTTTTCGATTTGTAATTTGCACTGGTGTTTCACTTTTTGCACTGGTGTTACACTTGAACTGCACTGCTCTTAGCTAATCAGAATCGAGTAATTTTTTCATGTATATTATTAGGTCTATTACATAACTGGGCCGAGTTGTTCAATCCTAATCCAGGATTAACTGTCAACATATTATATGAGTTGTCATGGTAATTAACCCTGGATTAGCGCTAATCGTCTTTCCAACATCTTGGCCCTGAAGGGTAAGCTGTGAGAGTTGTGCAATAAAAGCACACGTTAACATGATAACAGTAAAGTCTAAGTTTTCTACAACAAGGCAACCCTTGTTGTTTACTTTTAAAATTCTTAATAGCACAGCTCCGCTATATCTCTGAACATTGTCTTTTATCTGTGCCAAAATCTAATGAATCTTTAAAAGTCGTATGGAGATAGAGCCTTTTGTGTCTGTTCACCTAAACTTTGGTATTTTTTACCAATTCATATCAGAACTAGTATCTCTGTGGATAATATTAAATCTAATTTAAAAACGTTTCTTTTTACGCAAGCTTTTAATTAAGTATTCTGGTATTTATAGTTTGTTTATCGTAAAGCGCCTTAGGACGTTAGGATTTGGCGGTATATAAATTTAAATTGTAATTGTAATTGTATCCCTGGGATACAAAAGACCACCCACAAGATACCTCAGATTCTTCCAGAATTTTGAATTAAGGTTCTAAAACTCATTAATAATTCATGAAGTGACCAACCAATAAATGACGACCATTTTGGTCAGGTGGATAAGTCTTGATACCCAATGAAACACCAGATGAAAACACGCCGTGTTTTGATATCAAAACACACGTGTGTTTATATCAAAATTACAATAACAAAAGACCCTGTCCCTGACGGGCTTCGTTCGCGTGTGGTTTATAAGTTTGTATGTGCGGGCTGTAATGCCTGTTATGTCGGCGAAACAACCCGGCATTTTTCCACACGCGTGCGTGAGCACTTAGTCAATGACAGGACCTCGCACATTTTCAAACATCTACTGAATTCTGAACATTGCCGTACCTTGTGTTCACAAGATTGCTTTCATATTTTAGATCACGCTTCTACGAGTTTCCAACTTAAGATAAAAGAGGCTTTTCATATTCATAGAGAAAAACCGTCTTTGAATCAACAATTACATCATGTAAATTTGAAACTATCCTTATAATTCTCACATTGTCACGCTTTTATTTACATTGTTGTTACTAGCATAATTAACATTTGTTTCCACTTATATATTCACTGTCAACGCTTTGTACACTAATAATTAACTGAAGATGACAGAAGTTGCTGTCGAAACATGTTTTTCAAACTAAAACGTTTTGTCGTTTTTCTTAAAATTATAACCTGCCTGCTAACATCTAGACAATAACAAAAGCAAAAATCTCAATACTAATATTTATTGAAATCAACTTACTACTTAACAATACTAATGGCTTTTACATTACTCTTTCTTATTTATAGCAACATTTACGTTACAATCAAAAAACATTCCCAATGACAGTATTTGGCATTGGCCATTTGCACATGCAGCCGAACTAACACTAACACTAGTTCGATAAAATATCAAACTCTAGAGTTTGATAAAACGTCAAACCCATGTGGTGCAGGGTTATCCTAATTTAAATATTAATGACACAAATACCGAATTGAATAGACAAGCTTTAGTAATCCCAAAAGGCAATTACAGAATATCCAAAACCAACTGAGCAAAATAAATATAAATTGCTTTCCTTACGTTCATTCAATGCGTCCATTTCTTCAATACGAGCAGAAAGCGACATAATCTTGGTAAATCATAGTTCTTAAACATTCCTCCCGAATCTCAGAGAACGGGAACTTGAACCGTCCGAGTAGTTTGCCATTCATTAAAATGGATGTTGCCCATTTGTTTTTTTATATTTCGTTGACGGGGGAATAGCTTTATCGACTAAATATTCTTCTTCGACAACCGTTTTGGCCTCGCTAAACCGAGACGCTTCTGCTTCGCACATGGTCTCATACCAAATGGCGAAACACAACAAGCTCAATAAAATTATGCATGTGACGGCATTTGAAAAGGACAAAGCCAAAAAAACTAACAGTGAATAATTCTGTATTGTTTCATTTGAGAAGCTATATCAAAAACTCTTGCTTCGGGTTTCATCAGGGGTTCCAAACACCTCGAAACAATAAAAGCACTCGGCCGAAGCGGCCTCGTGCTTTCATCTGTTTCTCGGTGTTTGGAACCCCTGATGAAACCCTCGCACTCGTTGTTGATATATTGCTTCATACTATGGGCATGCAAAACTGTTGCTTACTTTAACTGAGGGTTATTGTTCGGAGTTTTTTTTGGACATGAAACGTTGCACAAAAAGTGTTCCTGACAAATAATGCTTAAATTTACAAATATGGTGCTAAAATTTAAAACTTTTAACTTTGAAAAATCTGCGAGTTTATTTTATTAGCTTTGCAAGGTAAAGCATTTAAAAAGAACAATACATAAAAGACTTAGAGTAAACTCATAAACTTCAATGGCAGCAGATCCACAACAGAGTTTAGTCAATAACATGCGGGGCCGAATCAGTCAATATATAAGAGAAAAAAATTTAGTAAGTCTTTTTCAATTTATTATGCGCTTTGTGAAAATATTTTTTTTACAATAATGAAGAGTTAGTAAGAGTTCAAGACTCGGCGGTCAGGACAAAAAATATTTCAGGTGTTTCATCTTACAAAAAGATAAATTGTTTATTACACCACTATAAAGTACTTTGTCAGATACTATGAAAAGCAAAACGACATGTTAGGAAAACGAAACACGTGATTAAGTTGTATACATTTGTGATGTAAAGGGTACGTTTCAAAAGTCTTGGACCATTTTTCAGATTTCCAGAAAATACGTTATGTTCAATCATGATGCTTATCAGATAGATGCTTTCTTAAAACAATTCCATCCCGATTATTGAATAATACAGATCTCCGAGTATAGTTACTACTCTCTGTCATCTGTCATGTAAACTGCCCCTAGAGGTTGCTACTTGATTCTGCATTAGTATAAGAAAAGTGTTTTAGTGGCCCTGTCCACACATCCACCCTAGCTTTTTATACGTTTGTTTATCTGTTAACGGAGTTTGAAGATGTCGTTTCAATGTTCTCACTTTCTTTGTATTATCGTTTTTGATCCTTTTTGTAAACGCTTTTGATAATTTCTATGCAAAAATCGCTGTATTAATAATTGAGTTATATAGTATCATTATCGTGTTTATTCCCAAACCCTGACACAGGTTGTATTGAAGATTTCCGTTGCTATGGTGATTCAATGAGTACGCCTTCATCCTTGCACCCCATACTAGTGGTCATAGTTAAAACTTATCAGCACTATGAGAAAGCACTGTAATTGTTACGGTTGAGAATTTCATTTGTAAACGAAACTTAAGCTTATTTCACAATTCGACTTTATTTTATTTGATGTTCATTTTTTTTCTAATTTTTCAGGTCAGTGAGTCCATAAACATTTTGCGAGCCAAAGAAGGCGACCCCGATGATGTTTACAAAAACAACGGCAAAATGTACATTTCCTAAAACTTAGGTAATTTTTAACTGTTTTATTAATTGTTTTCACTATGATTGCGTGTGCAAAATGTCCAAAATTACACTGTTTAACTAGTTTGTGCATGCATGCGTAGCACGCGTCAACCAGAGCGATAAATTAGTTTTATTTTTCCTTGGTTGATAATTGTGTTTTACTATAAAAAGGACTGTTTCTGCATCTACCTCATGGTAAGATGTTTTTGACTAGCAGATGGCACTGGTTCTATACTTGTTGGTCGCGTTTCAGGTCATGTTCAGTTTTAGAATGAGCTTTTCAGCATGTTTCAAATCGTCGGTAAAGGGCGAAACTCCATTCCTTTCATCAAGTTACCTTGTGAGTCACCACTAAAAAGCGTTTACTGCTCCCTAAACAAATACTGATCGACGAGTAACTATTTCTATGTTCGTCTTTGTGTCTCCGACACCTCATTTACAATGCGGCGCATGCGCATTAAACGAGATATAGGTATCATGTACAAGAAAAAGGGACAAAAGTTGTTAACATAGGTTTCTTTGTTTAACTTTGTGGACTTTTGTCCGGGGGGGTAGGTTCTTTATACAAGCTTTATTAAGGCATTGAGGATATAGTTGGTTAAACCGGTTAGGATTTCAAGAAGGTTGTCACATACGGCCACTAAAATTTTTGGGGAGCTCCCCCGGGCATATTGTTAATTTCCCTAGGGTATTGGGATGTCATGTCATGTCATGTTTTTAAGTGGATGTGTCCGAGACGGCTTAATTGATCTTCAAAGGTTTAAGAAATTTGTGTTTTTCTTGTCAATCATTTTTCGTAAAGCCATTAGACCTCGTTTAGAAGGGTAAAAAAGGTCAAATGTATGTTCTTGGGAAACGCAGTTTTAGAAATTCACGGTGTATTTTTATAATGAATGGAGACGTTTTGAGGAAGTTAAATGGCACGGGAAAGTTTGTGTTTTCATATGAGCGATAATATAATAAATTGAGGAATAATCAATTAAGGAAAAGAACGAAATATAATATCCAATTTATTCAACACTTTTGAGAGATTTGACAGATTGTAAAGTATAAATAGGTGATGTCATGTTTAATTCTCGCGGAGAATGCAGAGTGAATTTTTGTGTTTAGTGAAATACACGTATTGGATTCGTTTAGCAGTAAAATTTTGTTCCTAAAGATTGTTTTTTTGTGTGTTGATAGTTTGTCGAGATTTTTTATTTTGATTAATTAGTAATTTCAGTTTTGAATGGGTAAAAATGTTGAGGTGTTATGATTATGCAATAGTATGCAAGAGAGGTGAGATTTTGCCGACTAAGCTAATGAAGTATCAATCTTTCGGTTTGATTATGCAAGAGTATGGATTTGGCTTTTGTTCTATTTGGGAGCTAACTGAAAACATAAGCTTACCGCAATATTGCGTTAAGTGTTAGCATTTCTTATTCACGGGTTGGCTGGGCGTAATACAATCAAGTTGAAGTTTCCCCTCAGTCAAATAAAGACTATTTTGAACAAATACGCTACACTAACATGAAAATTATTTATAGTCACACTCGAGACTCTTTTGTTACTCACGACTTTTATTGATTTGCTGGCTCCTAAAAGGGCTCTTGCCCTTACGCCGGCTATAATAAACACAAGCAACAAGTCGCATTACTTCCGTCTAAAAACTAATACTACACTACATTCACCTACATGTATTCATAGAAATATACATATATTTGCATCAATCAAACAGTGGGCTGGCATAAACGTAGCAGTCGCTAGACTATCAAACGCACCTCTTCCCTCTCAACGAATTTTGCGTGACATAAGCCTTGTTTTGTTTACATAAAACCAGAGACAGAAATGTATGGAAAACTAAAACAAGTAACAGGCCCCCAAAATTTGTCAGTATAACTCTTTGCCGTGTAGCTTTAGTTTATATTTTTTTTAGAACAGCCGCTTTATGAAAATTATTCGACATTAGATTCTCATACAAAAACCATAATTTCTCACCTGTCAAGATAGCTTTCAAAACCGTAATAAGGATCGTCAGTAAGATGTCTGTTTGATTAAGGATCGTACACAGAGAGTATGGGAAGGAAAAAACGAAACTCACTGATGCTTGTGTCCAATAAAATATGGTTTGTCCACTTACTTTGGAGTCTGCTTAATACAGGTTTTAGTGTAATCAGAAATCTTACTCATTTAATCTAACACTGAAAAGGGCTCGTGTGGTCAACCCCGGGGTCAACCCGCGTTCGCGTGCTAGGACAAAATTCTAAACAAAAGGACGAAACAAAATACACACCATGTATCTCACTTGTCGCACTTCCCATTAGAAAAGGTAGCTCCATTTCCAACTGAGCCTTTGGAACAGCTTTCCCGTCGATCTTCTCTAATCGGAACAACTTTAAATCAAACGCACCGAGTCCAAACTTTCCGCTTATTGTTTGATTATATGTCCATTGAATTGTGCTTTGTCATGTCAAACAGTATGCGACTTATGTGTCATTCGAATGCCGATCCTTTGTCATCATCTCGATAAAAACTCAGAATAACTTTGACCACGCCACTCGACGCCATCACGGAGATCAAGGTCAAAGCTCTACGACCCTGGTACCTTTCGCATATAATATCGGTTAATATGTCACCTGGTCACGCAGCGAGGCAGGTAAAAGTCACAAAATAGCTTTGCTGTTAGGAATAAACTATGTTGCTTTAATTAACAACAACAATCGTTAATTTAGTATAATTAATAGAATGCCACTTAACTGTTACCGTATTTTCTCGATTAAACGCCGGGCCCCCGAATAAACGCCGGGTATAATAGAGGAAGTTGTAAGTAAGCTCCTCAAACGTTTGTTTGTGGTATAATAAAGATTTAAGGGCAAGGTACAAGGCTGCCAAGAAAAACGAATAATAACCCTTTCTTAAAAAATGGCGGGCGAGAAAAAACTGCTGATACAAAGAAACGCCGGGTCCACTAGGCCAAGTTTGAAATAAACGCCGGGAGCGTTTAATAGAGAAAATACGGTAACTTTTCATTTATCAGTTAACTACTATATTTTTGGGCAATTGTCAGTTAACTGTTAACCCCATTAGCACCCTCCTAAATGCACTGGTATTCTGAATTTCACTTTTGCCGGAACGCAATTGGCATTAAAAAACAAAACGAAAAAAAACTCACGAGATAATAATGCCTTTTGTCACAACATTTCACCCACGACTGAAAAACCTTAAACAAATACTGATGAAAAATGGAGTTTCGTTCAAAACCAACCATTCCTGAACGCCACCTAACATAGCATACAAGACATAAATCACTTAACGACATACTCATAACAGCCAAACTTTGAAAGCTAATATAAATACATCGCAACCGCAAAACCACATAGCGGAGTCGGTGCAGGCCTGCCATGAACCTCATTTCGATCTAAGGGAAACTAAAAAAGTGACCGCCAGGAGTGGTGTCCTGATTACCCGCTCCAGACCCAATATTTTCTATAAGTGCGTCCATAGCAGACGTGACCGAAAAATGACCACGTGATCACCATTTTCCCGCCATTTTTCACGTCAACATATATAAAACAGCAGACTTGATACTTTAGCTAACTACAAAACTTTCCGTTTCATTATGCAAGAGTATAGGAACAGCAAAATACCATAAATTTTGACTTTCGTTCTATTTTCGAATACTGCTGGAGAGTTGAAAAAGAAATCGCTGATGGCGCGATGTCTGCTAAACATAGCTCAAATTGTCCTGGCATGGGGACAGGCAGCTCTAGAGAAGTGATACGTTGTTACGGTCTCCTTCCATTAGATTCGGCACATGTGAAGTTCAATGTTTGAACCGGGCCTTACTTGAAAGAATATTAAAGATTCAGTCACCATTTGTTGTGTCAATTGATATTTTGATAATTAACATTAATATGTCAGCTGATCAGATATAAAGTCATTGCACGTGACGTATTATCGATCACTTGATAGGTTTGTGGGCTTTTAATTGTTTTGAAATTGCGGCAATCTATTGTATTTGATTTAGAAAGTCTTTTCCATTGTCAAATATCCCAAAAGAAAATAGACAATGAATAACTGAAAATGCACTGTTTAAATTGAACCAACACATTTTCATCGTCAATTAGCTAGCAAGGCGGGAAAAGTCTTTCACTTTCACTTCACTAACATCAAAATTATTTACATTCACACTCGTGATTCTTTGTTACTCGTAACTTTTATTGACTTGCACCAACACGAATTTTCAAACTTTCTCTCAATCTTCTCTATCCTGCCAAGAACCATATCCAGTTGACTACTGCGCCTCGCATTTTCTACATAATGTCTGATTCTACAACGCCATCTTTACCATATTTATTTTATATTTATTTAAGATTCTTCTTTTTTTAACCTGGCGTTCCAACGCATAAACGAGATGGCTTTAAGAGCCCTTTGATTTAATTTTCGATAGTTTTTTAGTGATTTCGCTTTTGAGTTTAGTAAATCAAGTACAACGAGAACCAGAAATTATATACATCAATGACGCTTGTTTTTCGTTTCCTTTCTTTTCAAGATCTATCAGCGGATTATCGATCTATAAATAATGGTCCATACAAGCGTGTCCTTAATAATGGTCCATACAGGCGTGTCCTTAATAATGGTCCATACAGGCGTGTCCTTAATAATGGTCCATACAGGCGTGTCCTTAATGATGACCAAACTTAAGAAGCATTTGACGGACGGACATTTCCTCGGAGACAGCATATATTTACTGACGTAAAAAAAACTTTGTTAACAGGGGAAGGGAAAATAAAATCGGTACGGTCAGGCGGTTAGCGCGTCATAGGACACGATATATTAAAAGTCTGTGTCTAACAAAATCAGCCGCCAATAGTTAGCCTGCGCTCAGACGTATCCGACTTCCTTGCTCCCCGCCATGATAACATGCCATGATAATATGCATTAATACATGATAGGGAGGTGCAAATGAAGAAAATTGAATACGTAAAAAAGCATCTTGAACAAAACTAGACCAAAAAATCCCGATAGATCAAAACGGTTAAAGCTTAACCTAGACATTGTCACAAATACTGTATAAATCATTGAACCATCTTTAACAAGTCAGATTACAGGCTTTGCACAGAATTGACATTAATTATAAGCATCAGTCGAACCAAAGTTGGACGGATTTTAGGCAATAGACATAGCCAAATGTAAGCCTCATTCATCAATCTGTCCGAAATCCTTGTTGCAGCTAGAACAGCCAAAGTTAATTTTTTACAGAATTTCGTCGACCTCATGGATTGTTCTCCACATTACTTGAAGTGCCTATGAAGTAAAAAATAACTGAAGCTTATTTGAAAGACCTTTTGAAGACAAGAAGAATAGTGCTTTCTGTTTTGAAATGTTGCCTCTCATTCCGGAGATATTCAAGTTTTTGTGTAAAAAGTGATGACGTCATAAAATGCTTGTAAAGGAAGACAAATTTACTAAATATAGAATATCGTTAGAATTAGCTGTTGCCATGGCAACAGTTTTGCTTCCAGATCAAGTTTTTGCAGAACTGACCTTCCCATTTTTTGTCTTAACCAAACATCATTCACTCTAAATGAGTTTATAAGGAGACCTACAGCAACATGGACTCTATGTGTTACGAGCAGGACTGTCTGCCTCGCCTGATTTGATAGAAAATTGAGATAAATGGTTCAAACAGAAAGGGACTGGAGCCAAGTGTGTTGCCATGGTTACAACATGCTCTGCGGCATGTTGTACCTTTCTTGAAGGTCATTATTGGTGCCAAGTTTGAATTCGATTTTGATTTTTTTAAAGCAAGAAATTTGAAAGAAAAATGACAAAGTTGATTAGAATATAAATGGGATGGCAAGCTCTTGTACTCTATGGCATTGAGCGTAGATGTCAGTATATTACCAAATCTATGAGTAGAAAATAATACCGCTGATAAAAACCCAATTTTTAATCACAATAGAAGCAATCAATAATAGTTATATTTTGGACTCTAAACTCGACGTTTACGACCCTTACAAACAAAACAATTAGCTTCAGTTTATGAAAAAACGTAAAGACCAACCAGTCACATTTGCATCGGAACTGGGTTAAAAAAAACATTTATTGAAAAGAAACACTTTTTAAATTACCAAAACCTGTTTCTAATGCAGCTGTGCCTATCCGCAGTTTGACAAAAACGTGTGGAGTTACAAAGATAATAACAGTTTGAAATAAAATGTGCCAAACAATTACCTAATATACAAGGGTGCATCAGCGTGGACAAAAGTAATTACAATAATTATTACATGTAAGAGCAGTTTTCTGAAAGAATCGAGAAAAATGGGAAATGAATATTGTTGACCCCCCTCATATTTTGCATGCAGGTAGATCTTCAGGGGGATGTTCAAAAACGAACTTTGTTAAGATCGTTTCTTCTTTGTTGCCGTGGTAACACCGGATGTTTGTTGATGCCACTAAACCCAATTTTGATCTCAGCAACTACTTTAAAAAGTGCAAAATGTAAGACAACGTTCATCCAGCCCATAAAACTCTACAAATTGAGACTTTCTTCAGATGTAAAACCTCGATTATAGTAAAGTCTAAGTTTTCTACAACAAGGCAACCCTTGTTGTTTACTTTTAAAATTCTTAATGGCACAGCTCCGCTATATCTCTGAACATTGTCTTTTATCTGTGCCAAAATCTAATCTTTGGCCTTTTGTGTCTGTGCACCTAAATATTTCCCCAGGATCGACCAGGATGTTCGTAAAGGGTAAGCGTTTTCAGGTGCTCACGGGATACCAGCCATTTACTCAACCCACTGAACCTGAACATCTGGAATAGAATACGCAACTTTTACGAATTTCTCTTTGCAATTTAAAGTTGGCCTATTTTATTTTTGACTTTATCAGTGCTGGAACAATTTCAATAAGAGGACCGGCCTTGTTTTCCATGAGAGTTCTGTCGAGTGTCACGCGTCACATGCGCGACATAATTTTCAAATAAATTCTTCGTACTTTTGTTATTTCGGTAAGCTATTCTACCAATCCCGAACGCTAAGTAATATTGACGTTGGCTCTGTCTGTTGTTGCATTTTTATTTCCCAAATGCTGCCAAATGCTAACCAATCAGAATAGCAGAAGACAATAGCTAATAATTTTGCTTCTTTGATGAAGTTCCCCAATACAATATCTTTTAAAACCTGCATGTTGCGCGATTGGGTCTCAAATTACTTGAAACCTTAAAAAGATTAGACTTAATGCACCTAAGGGCTCATGATAAAAGTGGTCGACACTACAAAATACTTTTAAATAAATAAAAATAGAAATTTGAATATATATGCATTTATGGATATTTGCGCTATATAAATGATAATAATAATTATTATTATTTTCTCACTTACATGATCCACTGAAACATGTAAATTTAATTTACAGGGTTTCAACAGCCCCATTTGCGATAAAGACATTTACATGTTATTAACAGGATAATTTCCAATCATTTACATGTTATTTACAAAAGAAGATACCGTAAACCTACCTAAAACAATTCACATGTTATTTACATGTTCTTCAAATTATAATCCCAGAAAATGACCCTGTAAATCACTATTTACAGTACATTTACATGATATATTGAAACATGCTAATTCAATGTAAATTATATTTTACAAATCCTTAACGTGTAAATTACAATTTCCAAATCATTTAAATCCAGATTTTTACATTTTGTAAATTAGATTTACCTGTGCATGTACATTTTCAACTTTTCCAGTGAACCAGCCCCGTTTCTTTCATAACTTTAAGTAACAATGCGTGTAAGAACTAGGCAATCCTCTATTGTTCTGCGGCATTTCGCTTTCCCCACACAAGATTGTTTAGATTTTCTTACTGAGAATACATCAACCTATAGACAACACGTTTTTGAAATAAAATGTACTGAAACTTTATTTTAAAGCGATATTTCTTTTGTGTTACAGCTGTATAAGATTTGATCCAATCATGAGACTCCAAAACAATGCCAAGAAAGGCTTCTAATTTTTCATGTTTCCCACATAGAAATTTTGCTGCATTAAAACTCAGAATAATTTTCACTAAAAGGGAATCAATAAGTAAACTAGAGAGAAATAAATGCGCTACCTGATGAAGTGATAGTAGATTTTCATGTTTTAGCCAATGAGGTGGACCGTTTCAACAATATCACAATTAACACCTTTCTGCATTCCTAGCCGTTGGGTTGCCTTGTTCTTACTAGGACCATTACTTAAACCGTGTATAAATAAATGTAAATAAATCGGGGCCTGGGGCAAACAGATGAAAAGTATTAGTTATAGAAAAAGGGAGATGCTTTATGAACTTGAAGATTTGATTAATACCTCCGAGGGGACTTAACGATGGAGTCTGGGTCTGCTACTGCTGCCGTTGTATTGTTCCCTAGCTTTAAATTGTATTAACAATTTTGAATTTATTTTCCGCTTGCGCGGCCATTTTACGGGTCAGAAGTTCAAACTTTTAAAGTGCCTATGAAATGAAATTTTCGACCCGTTTTTTAAACTAAAAAATTGAAGTCCTTGTTCCACTGATTCATAATTTTCTAATTTAAGTTATGGTCAAGCAACGAAATATATTTTTTTGGACGTCCAAAAATGAAGTTTTCGTGTCCTGGGGCCTGGAACTAGTATAAAAAGAAACAAAGAATGCACGATCGCTGCAACAAACCGAGAATAGCCGGAACTGGATTTCTAGACCTAGATCAGTATGAATACTATTTGAAGTAAAACAAAACAAAACGGCAAACTGATCCTTACGGCTGAAAAACAGAAGCAGAAGCAAATAACATGGTGACGTCATCAGTTGTGTAAAAATGCGGTGTCCCTTTCAGACTCTTCAGTATTTCTCGTAAACAAACCACTTTTTTAGCAAATTTTTTCAGTTTTGCTTAGTTGGAAATATCCTCCGTCGATGAATTTTGACCACCATGTTGACTACGAAGTCTGCACAACTGTTGACGTCACAAGTCCTAATTTGCATATTTTAGCCGAGCGCTGGTTGACCGATATTTCTGGCTCAAATAGGCCAACTTTGAGATAAGAAAAAATAGATTGCGCGTTTGACCATAACTTAAATTGGAGAATTATGAATTAGTGAACATAGACTTCAATTTAAAGTGCGCTAATTAAATTAATTAACTAGAAATAGCTGAAAGCCAGTGAAGTGCTGCGATGTTACTCATCAAATAGTGTCAATACTTATAATGATTGTCAATAGGCTCTATGAAAAATGTTATGTTCTATTTTAAATGTTATAGAATGTTATATGTTGTCTATAGAATGTTATGTTCTATTTGAAAAATGTTATGTTCTATTTGAATATTTGTTTCTTTATTTAGTGTCCCCAATTAGTGCTCGCGCGCTAAATACCTTGACACTTAAATAAAGTGATTATTATTAATATTATTATTATTATTATTATTATTATCATTACTGTTTTTTTTTGTATATTTTTCCCAAAAATGTAACTGAATTGTTTGAATAATAAGCACGAATTTGTTTTAAATATAAATATAGTACTAAATAGTACAGAATTCGTCGTTTTCCATTGCTTAGACTAATATTCAATAATTCCAATATGGTGTGAGTTAGAAATGCAATGCAATGCAATGTAAGTGCAATGCAAAGGGTACTCAGAGAGGGTACGGGCGATTGTTTTGAATTGTTTGCCTCAAAGGGCGGTTCTGTGGCCTCGACGGGCGATTGTTCCGAATTGTTTGCCTCAACGGGCGATTGATCATGAACGGGCGATGTAATGGTCCAGCGACCTCGATCAGGCAGATAGGTCAGGGACATCGTCTCTGTATCTGGGATGCTTTGTCTTTCAAGTGTATCCAAGTTCATCTTGTCTCCTTCGATCGAAATTTGGTCAACTGTACCAGTTGTCCATCGCTGAACTGGACATGACTTTGCACATAACAGGGCTGAAAAACTTATAAAAGAACATTGTCTTCCTCTAGAAATGTCACTAAATCGTTCATGACCTTGATGACTACTTCCAGCGATTGATAAAATTGTGTTTGACATGATAACTCTGCGTAATAAGTAAACAGCTTACCTCGAGCAAGAACGCAAAACCTCTGATTTCGTTACTTTTAGGGGTGCCGCGCTATATAACGAAAAACCAACTGTATTAGCGCGCGCTAAAATAGCGCATTTAATGTCGTCAAATTGTGTCAGCAATACTAATTATAAAACTGTTCAAAAATGAAAACATTCAAATTTGACTACGTTTAGAAACTCGATAATATTTATCGTTTTCTCTCAAAATGACTATGATCGCAAGATTAATTCGCAATTTTAGCGCGCGCTGATACAGTTGTTTTTACAGTTGCTAATACAGTTGTTCAAAACCAACCATCGTTTTCTCTCAAAATGACAATTTTACTCCCCATATGATCGCGAGATTAATTCGCTATTTTAGCGCGCGCTGATACAGTTGATTTTACAGTTGCTAATACAGTTGTTCAAAACCAATCATCGTTTTCTCTCAAAATGACAATTTTACTCGCCATATGATCGCGAGATTAATTCGCTATTTTAGCGCGCGCTAATACAGTTGACTTTACAGTTACTAATACAGTTGTACATGTTCAGGCCTAGCTTGACCACGCACAATTCTACAACTACTGCCGCTGATAATACATACTGCATCCTCACTCAAAAACATCGTCCACGAAACTCAAAACGATCTGTTGCGCCGTATATAAAGCGCCCAGGTCTTACTCGGTCAAATGAAACACAGGGAGCCTGTCACGATTAGTGTGCTGCTCGCCTCAGGGCTCGCAGCAATTAAATGAAATGAAACAAAGGATCTTCGCGCGAAGACGGAAACGGCCTAATTGCTTGAATTATGTAGAAAGTGCCTCAATAGGCTGTTACGTACTGTATTCACAAATTGAAAGTTTCACTGATAATTGCCGCCAAAATACTGCATCACCTATTTTGAACTTTCATCTGTTACCAGGTTGTTAAAGCGGTTCACTGCAATTCGGGTAGGAAAAAAATTCCTTCAAACTTTTCCCAGTAAACTATCTTCGGTCATAAGCAAATAAAAGGTTTTTAGTTTTTAGTTTTTTTTAGCTCGGAGACCAGCAAATGCAACAATATATTTTTTTATTATTTCTGACTTGAGTGTTCCTTTAAAGGTGTGAAACACAAGTTAATATTGATTTGCTTTGAATTGGAAGTTCAAGAGAATTAAAACATTAGCACCCACACATGCACCTTTCCATCAGAAAGTACCCAGTCTTCGCTGGCTTTTGTTTCTAAGTCCAGACAGGACCGCTCTAAATTTCAGTTGAATTCTGCTAAACAAATGTCAGTTAGCGTAGAAATACAAAAATATTTTAAGCTTTTTGTCTTCCGTTTCTACAGCGACATTAAACTTTTTGTAACAAAACGCGCATTATGCACATTAGGTGTTGAACAAATTCAGAGTATATTTCATAATGTTTAGTCATAAATAAAGCAAGGAATCAAATGAAAGTTTTGAATGGTTTTTATGGGAACCAGAATTGTTCTTTGTAGGTGTGGCTCAAATCTATGTTCACCCCAGAGGTACCGATTTTAAACAACACATGTTAAATTGCGTACTTCGGTGACCTTTTCTGGCAAAAATTATTTTAATGGCCACTCTACGTTTACGACAAGTTATTCTTGATGAACTCAAACGGATTCAGTCACCAAAATGAAGTGCTTTATCTCAGAACCGAAAATATCCTAGCCCGATCGAGACGCTCTTGCATGCTCACATATCACATGACTTGTCTTCTCGACATTTATTTAGACTATTTTGACGTGTGGACGTTTCTCTGCAATCAGTTTACCTTTCACTACATTAAAAGTACAGTACGGAAAATGTCTCGAATTAAACTTACCGAATTACTGGGATCCAGCCGGAGAGAGAGTGATGAATCTGTACTACAACCTGCTTGGATGCGCAGTTTTTTCTAAAAACGCAAAACAGTCAAGGGTTAAATTAGGCCAAGACACAATCATTTAAGAGGCTAGAGATATAAAGTTTGAACGACATAAACCGGATACCACTAGTGAGAATACTTCCTTTGGTAGGTTAGCTTAAGCCTTTAAACGCAAAACTGGCAGTGTTTGCTTCACTGAAATACCGGTATATGGGGTAATACCGGGCTAACAACATGAAAACAGACGTCGATGGAATGGGTTTGTCCAAAAACATTGGCGTAAAAACGAGAATTTCTTACCGACGGTGAGCTGAGGGGGTGTCTGCCGTCATCTAGTAGATGACAATATTCTTTGTCATCCATTGGCTGTAATCAAAAGAAAGAAAATTAAGATCTACTTTATTTAGTTTAGTTTCGAACCAAGTTATGAGATCAGCGCATTTCACCGCACCAGATGTTATTCAGTTCAACTCATAAAGATTACTTAATTGCAAAAAATCTGGTCAATTGAACATAATTTTGAGTAATCTAATTAAGGAGTGCTTTGGCAAACGTGAATCGCGGCGTCAGTAATAACAATTCTAGTAGATTAATGGGTGAACTGAAACGTTAGAAACGCAAAAATATAAAAGCTTTGCTACTTTCGGCCTTGCCCACTTGACTCTTCACTTGATCAGACTACAAGGCCGTACAAAAGGAGCAACAAATTGGTAAAGGGAATTTGTTTG